>VYYJ01000937.1:0-40120 GCA_021029165.1 Cyphoderus albinus
GTAACCGTAAGAGCTTGGGTAGGCAGCGTAACCTCCATAATACCCTCCGTAGTACTGAGCGTTAGCCACAGCAATAACGGCGACGAGGAGGAGGACAGCGAACTAAAAATGTAAAATTTTAGTCATCAGTTAATTTTGCAGAAACAAATTGGCTGGTAAAGTAAATTTTGATTTTCACTTACAAGGCGAGACATGTTGATTGGTGTTTGGGGTTTGATGTGGTATCCACAAAATTGTTTTGATCGAGTGTTTGAGTGTTGAAGTTGCTAATGATGTTTATTGAAAAATGTCCTCACGTATTTATACGAAGTAGTCAACTTTGTCTTGACAGTGGCATTCACGATGCTCTCATATTTTATCAGAACTTGTCATAAGCTGTTTGAACCAGGAAATGCAAAATAGGCGACAGTTAATGGGCAATGGCTAAAAATAACTAGCTAGTTCCAAAATGATTCGGATTATCAATGGACCAATCAGACGCTGGAGGTGTGGTGCATCTCACAACAGCAACGCGTCACAAATTATTACTGCTGAATGTCTTGAATGACACCTTCTCCACTACCGTATATTAGTACTTTGTTAATTTTTTGCAATGGCAAAAAATATTGTATCATGTGTCACGACGGGATCAGATTGCAATTTGCAATTGCAAGCCTTTGTTCTTTGTGGTATGAAATGTAAATGAGTTTAGCTGGTCTCAGCCCTCATTTGTCTGTAGTAATTTAAGTCCTTTAAATGAAGTGCGCGATAGATTAATCTTAGGTTTTATTATGAACCATAAATATTTATTTGTATAATAATTGGCGAGTTGATATAAAATTCAATAAATTAGGTATGCAATAAATAGTCAAATAAATAAATAAATACTTAAAGAAAGTGATCCAAGTAGTGAAGTAGCGAAATTATTTCCAACTAAGTTTTGGTTAAGGATAATGTTAATGCTCGGGAGCAAGTCCCAACTCACCAGACTCCCACCCCCAACCTGGAGCCTGTGGAGAATCTGGTGTGGCAGGCCAACCGGGACTTGCGGGGTCCAATGGAGGCGAAGCAGGAGATGGTGAAGCGGGGTCATCAGGGGACGCAGGAGATGAAACTGGCGAAGGAGCGTTTGGAGAGATTGCTGGATTCGGTGAACTTGGAGCATCTGGGGCGTCAGGGGAGGATACTCCAGATGGGGAGTTTGGAGCATCAGGTGAATCCGGGGATGCTGCTGGATTAGGTGGGTTTGGAGAATCAGGGTCATCGGGGGATGCTACTGGATTAGGTGAGTTTGGTGAATCAGGTAAAGCTGGGTTACCGACTGGGATAGGGTTCAAAGGTGAGCCTGGATTATTCGGGGCGGAGGGATTTAAAGGATTTTGAGGTGGGTTTGGAACAGCAGGCCCCCAACCTTGAGACCAACCAATTTTTGAAGAATCTTCACTATTGTCTGCCATTCCTAAGTGATCACTTCCCCATCCTGGAGTTTCCGGAACACTTGGCACATCAGGTGCGTCGGGACTTTCTGGAAGCAAAGGTGATCCAGGATTGTTGGGGTCAGCGGGGTCAGATGGGTTTCCAGGATTCGTTGGAATTGAGGGTGATCCGGGATGGTTGGGGTCAGCGGGGTCAGATGGGTTTCCAGGATTCGTTGGAATTGAGGGTGATCCGGGATGGTTGGGGTCAGCGGGGTCAGATGGATTTCCAGGATTCGTTGGAATTGAGGGTGATCCGGGATTGTTGGGATTGGAAGGACTTGCAGGATTATTTGGGTCCTGTGGAAGTGAAGGCCATCCTGGATTATTTGGGTTTAGTGGGTCTATCGGTATTTCCGGGGAACCTGGGTAGATTGGACTCCATCCAACCTTATCGTCATGTCCCACTCCTAACTGAGGGTTCCATCCCCAGCCGATAGTGGGAAAGTTAACAAGATTTACTGTGGCTGTTGCACCACCCCATCCAGCCGATGCACTGGCATGTTGTACACTGGCGCTTGCACCTTGTCCTGACCACCCTGTTGCGGTCGGCAATGGAGGAGTGGCAGTATTGCCCCATCCTACCGATGCACCAATTCCGGTCCAACCTCCAACTGTAGCTCCAGCTCCCCATCCTCCAACGAGTGTGGTAGCAGTCGGTTGGATCCAGCCTGATGAACTGGTCGGTGCCCATCCGCAAGTGGTTCCCTCAACGTACGTAGTGGAGGAAACAGTGGTCGTGCTGGTTATCGGAATAATGGAGGTTGCAGTAGATTCAGTCCACCCAGTGTATGTGGTCGTGCCAGTTTGAGTAACAGTATTTGTAACAGTACTTTTGTCGGTCAATGTGGTCCACCCTGTGGATTCCACCCATCCGGTGGATTGGGTGTACAGTGTGATTGTAGTGGAATCGGACTCTGTTTCTGTGTAAGGGAGGGTGGTCCAGCCTGTGCTAGTTTCCCATACGGTAGTAGGAGTGTACACGGTTGGGCTTTCGGTGACCGTAGATTGCACCCACCCAGTGGATTGTACCCATCCGGTGAGAGTGGTGGACGCCGTTGCAGTAATTGTGTCAGTAGCTTGTGTCCACCCTGTGTAAGTGGTTGTGTCGGTTAACATTGTCCAGCCGGTTGCGGTCACTGTTGTCCAACCAGTAGAAGTGAGAGTTGTTGTGTCCCACCCGGTGTAGGTAAGCGTTGAGGTTGTGTCCGTAAAAATGGTGTTGTAATGGGTAAAGGTGCTCGTCACAGTTGCTATTTCGTAGGTTATGGATGGAGCAGTGAAAGTGGCTACAGCAGTTGTTGGCTGAATTGATATTTGCGGAAGAACGTAGCCTGCTGAGCTCCACCCGGACGAGCCGGATCCCCATCCTGCTTTGTCGCCTGCTTCAATATTTTTTACATCTGAATCTGCAGCATTTCCTTCAACCGAATTCCGGTTCACTTTAAATTAAAGAATTTAAAAAATTAGTATTCCCGAAATACATTCTAATAATGAAAATGAAAACCATTTTTATCTTACCTTTAGCGGAATTTTTCTCAGTTTCACAGGGAATCGCACTGGCATTCACAGAACGAAATCCTAAATTAAAAATTATCACAAGACAAACGAGGCAGTGTTTAGAAATCCCCATTTTTATTTAGTTGAGCTTTATTAAAACTTCCTCTGGATTTTTTCTTCTTTAAAACTATATCGCGCTGCAAGCAATATTATCAAAGGGGGCACATCCTGGCCAATGACAAGAATGTGAATAATCAAAATCTCAGGAGATAACCTTGATGGAGAATGACTCTTTCCTGGATTTGACGCAACCCTTTTAAAGCCTGTGGTTTATCAGGTCACGAGTGCAGATGAATTATACGGTAATCTTATAATAGCTAAACTTACCTGCTATGCAGTATAATATTAGTACTATTGTGAGCCAGGTTTACCTGTCCATTTAAAAATAGCTCAAGCCCCAACAAAGATGTATCAGTGAGAGTATGAAAGGCCCAATTTGGTCTTGGTTACTGTCATTGTCATTTTTACCTTAGCTCTGGGTCACAGGCTGTCCTCAATAGTCCTCACGTGAGGATGCTCTCTACTCTACTCTACTCTAACCCAAGATCCCAAGTCATGGTGCGGTTTCCTCTATTCCATCAGATCCTATATTTACTTACATAAATTTGTTGCACAATGCACAAGCTCATGCAAAGTAGCGTGTACTTTAGATTTTGACATAACGGAATTTTCTCCACACACACCCAAATTTCAATTTCAACAATCATCAATTTAGTAAGGTGAGCCATGGTTCACCTAGATTTAATTGCTATTTTTGGAATGAGGGCATTCTGACACAGACATGAAAAAATGGTACATATTCGCTTTATAGAAAAACAGGGGTCACTTCAAGATGCCATTTCTAAAAAGATGGTGCCGCACATTTTACTAACAAGTAACAAGTTTTGTAAGACTTAGGTCATTAAGGTTAATTAAGCAATTTAAAGGGCTTAAACTTTTGAGCAATTTTTTATTTTTTATTAATGTTAAGGACTTTTCATTAGACCTTGCTGGGGTATTCTTAGAATGTGTTTTTAAACGTGTACTTGATTGAAAATCGGAGTTCCAATTCCAAACCCTTTGCTATGTAGGCTATCTTGTGATGAGAAAGAAGAAGTGTAAAATTCTTGTTTGTGAACAAATCCCAGTAAGCCGATTAAAAAGTATTATGTATAATCTGTCTTCGCTTTATCTAAATACCTATTAACGTTTACTTATAACGCTAACATATCTATTTATGTTGTGACTAACTGATAATCAATATTGGTGACGAAGAAGAATGAGTAAGTAGCAAAAGCGTACTTTTAGTGTGGAAAGATTTATAAATATTGAGAGAGAATGTTTAGCTTTATTTTAACAGTATTACTAAAGTCTGATAGGCAATTAAAGACGCTTAAATAAATAGCTTTTCTGAACACGTCATTGAACTAACCCTAATAAATTCTGTCATTAGCACTAATATTGTTTTTATTATTTCGTTGCAAGCAAGCAAGGCAAGGTTTTAATGTTAAACGAGCTATTCTAAGTGAAATCTTGAAATTGAAAGCTCAAACAACTGAACCATAAAATCTTCCTTGAGTCATTATTTTCTCTTTTCACTCAATTTTATTACCTGTTTTATTTATTTTTTATTTTCATTATTTAAACTGAAGTTTGGACGAAAATGTTGTTTACTTCATCTATTAAATTTTGTACAAATGTTTTACTTTTAACGGGAACTCTACGGAATGCCTTAAGTCTTCCGTTGTTGGTACCAGACCGTTCTTTGAAAAACCCATTTGTGGGATTCTATATCCTTCCTCATGGAGGCGTCACTCTCGATCCAGAACACGGAGATTATTCAAAACAGCCTGCATATCACGGGGACTCTTCAAAAAAGAAAGCTGTTGAGTTAAATCATGCAATGTTGAAAGCGGCAGAGTCTCTGGTGAAATCAAAGCCGGACTTGATTATCCTCTCAACGCCTCATGGATATCATTTGGAAGACAGCGTTCTTTTCTTGTATGGAAACTCGGTAATAATCTAAACCAGTAACTAAATGCCTTACTATTTACAATGCTTAGAGTTTGCAATAATGTGATTTGATTTGACTAGGCGTCCGGAACTGCAGGAAGCATTTGGAAAAATTTCACGGCCGAATTTTTGATAGACAAAAGTCTATCTTCAATCATTTACAGTGAACTTAAGCAAAGTGCGCGACACTCTGTGGATTTAATGAGTCTGGGGTAATTTATTAAACTTATTAAATTACTTAACTCTTATTTCCGAGCCAAATCTAAAACTATTTTTTGTAGGGTTGGAGGTGAGGAAATGGAACTTCTTTGGGCGGAAGTGATTCCGTGGCACTTCATTAAGAAAGCGGCTCAACAAGCCAATTTCAACCTTCCAAAGGTTATTTACATCGGTCAATCACCAAACACAGACAACAACCAATTGGAAAACATTGGGCGTGACATTGTGAAGACCACGTTGCTCAGGAAGGAATTCGCCGGCAAAAGAATCGCGGTTGTGATCAGTGGAGACTTGAGTCACTTACACTCCAACGAGCCGTCGTCTCCATATCCTTACAATGAAGTTTCCTCCGTTTTCGACAAGCATATCGTCAACTGGGCGAAAATTGACAGAAACGCTGCTACGGAAAAAGAAAGTCATGAGCAGCTCTTTTCAAACGCTGGCAAGATTGCAGACAAAGCTGGCCACTGCGGCTACACGGGATTTGTCATGATGCATGGGATGATGGAAGAGGTTGTCAATCAGAATTGGAATTACACATCTAGATTTTATACTTATCAAGTGCCATCTTACTTTGGAATGGTGGTAACGAGTTGGCTTCCAGTAAATTAAATTGAATAAAACATTGTACATACCATGAATATTATGCATAGGCGAAAACAACCTGACATTAATCACTGTATAATACAACTAACCCAACATTAGTATCATCATAATATAACATTAACAAATACTGAATTAATACAGACTCCACGCACGCAGCCATCTATTTCATTGGTGTGCTGCATGATGTGATGACGGCGATATAAGTCTAAACTGGATTGTAGAATCTTTATTTAGTGCAATCTTGCAGTTTTATTGAACTCATCTTGTTGACCTTTGTAACCTCTCCAGATCAGCTTACAGCTAATTTACCAACACGAAAATATTTGAGTAAACCAAACCGTTTTAATCTCTCTCTGTCGTTCGTACCATATGAATCAGAAAGAAAGAAACAAAAAGACAAATCATTTGATAAAATTCCATTACCTGAACGAGCAAATTAACGTAAACTTACAAAAATGGGAAATTTGCACGAATTTGCTTGTCTCGCCGACACAAATCTTGTGGTTAACGACGAATTCATCCGAAGTATAATACCTATCCTGACACCTCCTGAAATATGTGAAAATTGTGACATACTCCATTTCGAAATGAAACAATTAAGACAACATTCCAAGTTTCAGTTGGATCAATTGGCAAGATTCCAAACGGAGAATTTAATCTTACAGAAAAAAATAAACCAGCTCGAAAACACATTGAAACGTCGGGAAAAGAGGATTACTCACTTCAAAAGCAAATTGCAAGATGAGCGTGAAGAAAATCGTAAATTGAAACGTCGACAGCGGAAGTGTGAGCCTGTAAAAACATCAAAAACATCTTCGTTATCCACACCGAAGACAGAAGCTAATCCTCTCTTGAAACGCCAATTGGACAAACCTATCGATGAAGTCAGTTTTCTTGGGTATTCGAACGCACCGCATTTTTTGGGCTCATCTGCCACCGCCACTACAATCACACCACCTCCACTGGCACCAGTAATTTTGCATCATGAACCTCAACAACAACCCCTCTACGCTTGTGAAAGCACCAGCAGCACACATCAACTAACATTTTACTATACTAATTGAATTCCAGTTACGAAACATGATCAGAATCAAATAATGTTTAAAATCAATAAGTTTATTACTGCACTGCGGTAGTATACATGTTTATTATAATTACATTAAGTTAATTATCTAAGATGATTAGTGGTGGGATAGAATTTCGTTGGTATAAAATAAAACTCTATCTAAAGTGCGGACTTCAATTAAAGACTACCTTAAATATATTGCATTTGCATACCTGAATTGTTTCTTCTAGCTAATTACATTCTTAAATCACTCAAGCTAAAATAAATGATCTGTAATTTATATGATTTCTCGTTATTGTGTTCGTGTAGCAATTACATTCGATCGCAGTGTGACCTAATAAAAGTTCTACTCTTAACTCTAACAATTCTCGTTTCAGGTTATTATGCTCGCAGTTCACTTCACTAGCATAAAATCACTACTCTCTAAACGTATCAAATTTGAAGTGGTACATATTTAATCTACTTTTACCAGGTAAAAATTTCTGAACTTCGACACTTATGATTTACTTAGGCAATAACAACTGGATTTTGTGTTCATAATTTTTACAAACTCTTAGCCGTATCTTCTAGTTTTAATTAAAATGATTGGTAAATGTAGGTAGGTAATTTTTACAAATCCGTTTGTTTCTTTGGGCTTACATTATCGCTGAATTTTTTATCTTTCCCATACTTGGTCTCGATTACGAAGTCCCGGTGTTTCATGTAAGATCAGAAGTCCTCGTCATCATCGTCATCATCTAAATCGGTGACTCGGCGAGCCTGCTGTTGCTGCGAAGGGCCCCTCCTCTTGCTACTTGTCGTGGGTCTTGACATTTGTTGCTGTAACCTTTTACCCGATGATCCATTTTTCAAGTTATCCACTGGATAACCCTTGCCTCCATTTGCTAAGGAATGATTGGGTTGCCCGTGTCCACCTTCATAGCGATGATTCAAATCGCCGTTTCCCATTGCGGGGTAATTTCCGTAGCCATCGGCTTCATTTCCATCGTAGTTGATCATTTCTGCGCTTGGATTCACACTTGCTACTGGTACAGGTGGTGGGTCTCCGTTGATGTAGTGGCTATTAGAAATGTGGTTTCTTCTGCCCTGCATGCTGCTATTCATTCCCTGCTTTTGAATCTGAATGAGATCCTCTTCATCCGGCTCGTCAGAGCCCAGCTCGGAATTATCATTGTCACCATCGACCAAAATGAGGTCGGACTCTGACTCCTCGGAATCATCGTCTGGACCCAGCATCGATCCATAGGATTGTCTATTTCTTGGCCGTGACGATTGTGATCCTGCGCCGTTCATGGCACCGACATGTCGATTATTTGAAGTGGGACCTGGAGGAGGTCTCACTGTGGCATTTCCAGTCATTACACCTGTCGAAGTTGTCGTGTTGACTGGACCGTTCTGCGACTGACTTTGCTTACTCGCTCTGGATGGGACAAATGAGGATCTTCCGGTTGTGGTCAAGTTCATATTTGGATCATTCATCAAATGCATCTCGTCACTTGATTCGTCGTCCGATCCCGAGTAGATTCCATCCCCTTTCAGACCTCCGTACAAGAAATCGTCGCCACTGCCGCCATAAGCAAGCTCAGCACGGTTCAACTTCTCTTCTGCCTTTCTCTCGGAATCTTCTCTGTTCATTTCTTCAATTCGATTTTGTAAGAAAGCTAAACAACGAAATCTGTTCA
The DNA here is from genome assembly GCA_021029165.1 of Cyphoderus albinus. Taxonomy (NCBI): domain Eukaryota; kingdom Metazoa; phylum Arthropoda; class Collembola; order Entomobryomorpha; family Paronellidae; genus Cyphoderus; species Cyphoderus albinus. Next base: position 8,580 of record VYYJ01000937.1, read on the forward strand.
CGTAGACTTTATACACCTGCGAAAGTTCTGTCTGGAGCTGCTCAAATTCGTCCATGAACGCTGGTCGGACTTTCTTCAAAGTGAGAAGACGCTTCTGACTTCGATCCAAGTCGCCTCTCCTCTTCTCAATTTTACCATCCAACGAAGCGAGATTTGACTGAACCGAGTCGATCATTCCGTTCAGTTTATTCATTTCCTGGGACATCATTTGGACGGAGCCTTTCAGAAGTCGTTCCACTTCCTCGTGTTCGTAGGCTTTCGAGAGCGCAGCTTGGCGAATTTCACGAAGATTCACTTCCTTGTTGAGAAGGTCGTAGAGGGTAACACCACGCTGAGTGAGGGCGGAAGCTATTTCTCGAACGCCTTTCAGATCTTTCAACTGAAAGTAAAAACTAAATTGCATTATTTTCTCAGTCTAAAAATGCTTATCAAAATATTTTGATCATTTACGTCATGCATCAGCATCTCAAATGGTCGGTCATCAAATTTTGCATCTTTTGGATCTTTCTCACTCCCCTTCATGGCATTGTGGAGCACGGAAACCACTTTGATTAGCTCTCTCACCGCGTAACCGTCCGCTTGGTATAATCTTTTTGTATTCAGCTTCACTTGAACCTTAGTTACCTGCAATAATTTTCAAAACTTCTTTACAGGAAGACCAAATCTTCACAACGGTGAGACCTGTTCGTACATACCATAAATTCAGCAAACAGTCTAACGAAAAGCACTCGATCGTTTTCCGTCTCGACAGAGTGAGGGAAATCAGTCTTTGGTTCGTATTGGCTGACCAACCACCGCCCAATGTCTGCCACCAGCGGAAAATTCGGGTTGCGAAAATTTTCTACTGATACCATGCGGGGATAACCCACCGCCCGTAGCATTTCCGCCAAGTCTTTATAAAAAACGGATAAATAAAATAATTAATAATTACTCGAGACACAGAATTTTTATGTTTGTCAAACTTACTCCTTAAATCCCGATACGACATTTTTCCTTATTTTTACGTTACGGACACCTTCCAATAAGCTGCCTCTGATTTCCTGTCACCAATTTCTTTCAGTGCGAGGTTGACAGATGCGCAGACTGAAATTCTAGCTCATGTCACACCGTAGCACAATAAAGATTTAAACTCCAGTAAAATAATAATTGAGAAATCTATTTAAAACTATCATTTTGATAAAATGAAACAGGAGAAATTCCCGTGGTTTCCTATGATCACGTAACGTCTGTCTTCTCGCTCACTTCCGGATTATAGTCTAAACGTCATTTCTCATTACTCACTCTTTTATCGATCCTGAAAGTTTTCCAACTTTCCCTTCCGTCACTTCCGATTCACTTTTAGTGTATTTCTGGGCATTTACACTGCTAACAAATTAATAATAACCTTCTTGTCAAGAAAGACGGAATTGGACTGTCCGACAAGAAAAAAGAGCACAAACAAACAAATAAAAAAACTAACTTGACTAAGTAAGGAGCTTGATCAATAAAGTTGACGTAAGTACGTTGTCTACGGGAGGGAGGTGAAGAAAGAAAATATTTTTACAACCATGTAAAAGCAGATAAATTACATGATCCGATTTACTAAAATATCCCAAAAGGCCCACGTCTTTCTTACGCACACGATAGCCACAGCATGGTGAAATGGTGAGTTATAGTTAATGAAATTTATTTCTCTAGGATGATTCACGGGTTATCCTGCTCTAATAAACTGCAACAGAGAAAGTAGCAGTCGCTTTGATTATAGATGGTAACGATATAGTCATTGTGGAGAAGGTCTTTTGCACACTCGTCAATATTTTATATTTGCATAATATATAAACATACTTTCACGGTTATGAGCAGACCACTTTCAAGCCTATAGCTTCAAAGTGGGTATAAATGCAAATTAATAGCTATTATTATTATGGTTGTATATTTAGTACATATACATACATTTCGATTGCGACTCAGCCAATGCAATGGAGATTTGTCGCACGAAAGAAAGGGTTTCTGGAACGTGTAGGTGTATCCTTATGTTATCGCATCGTTGTTCTTCTAGCATTTCTGGATTTAAGTGTGGCCTTCAAAATAACTTTTACAGTTCGATATATACATAATATGACAGACTCTATATATGCAAGCAACTTCCGCACCTGTGCCTTATTAAATACGAAGACAAGCACAAGGCGCAATCAACCCTCTATTAAATTCAGGCAAGCAAGCCATAAGAGCCTGACCAAAATTTAAAAAAAAAAACAAAAAATTGCTTTCGTGCTTTCATATTTATTATGTACTTTTGCCACTCGCCACATCGTTTTAGTTTATACATTGGAGAGCATTCTTTAAGCTTTGCTGCGGATATGAAGTGGATGTGGAACAAAAAGGCAATCCGACTGGTAAAAACATAAAAGGGGAAAGAGTGACAAATCATGCAATCAACCATGCAGTAGCATTAAAACCGAATTTGGGACATGGATGGAGATGGAACACTCTTTGTTGTGCTTGACATTGCTATGACCACTCAATTCACTCCAAAGCCCGAATATGATACTTGCACTGAAGTGCTATGTACTTTCTCCATGAACATCCACTTCAAAATTACTCTTATTGCCATACATGCACATGCTAATATTTTATGTGATAGAGAAATACAAAATAGAATTTTTATTTTATGAGGAAAGATCACGATAAAAGTACCAAGAGTTTAAATAAATAAATAGTAGAGATTGGATAGAGATACCCAGATCTTGATAACCACATAGAAATGAGTGCTCAAAATAAAGTGAGAATGTTAACGACACATCGATCGTCGGGTATAAAGTTACCTTTGATAAGACAACAGCAATTAGAGACTTGCAGTAGGACCGCAAATTACAACGCAAGATGTTACAGACTTTTTGGACCGGGAGGAGATGCAAATTATTTTGCGAAATATGCCCGCTTCTTTTCGCAAACAATTCCGTCCCGAGCTCCGGAGAAAGAAGCCACTTCTCAAGAAAGGTTGTCATCATCATGACTTTCACGGGGCTCGTCCAACGGGGGAAGCAATTCTCCACGGGGTCATCCTTCTGGGAAGGGACCACCACGATATGATGGGAGAAGAACCACCGGAACCGGGAACACCCCCTCCTCTCAGCGGACGAAAACACTGCCTCATTCAAACTGACATTNTTCTGGGAAGGGACCACCACGATATGATGGGAGAAGAACCACCGGAACCGGGAACACCCCCTCCTCTCAGCGGACGAAAACACTGCCTCATTCAAACTGACATTTACTTGGAAAATATTTCGAACGAGGATTCGGAACTCTGGTCCAAGGAGGTTCAATGTGATCCTATTGAAGATGAGCCTCTAGAACCGCCCAAACTCACATTTGATAAGGAAGGTGAGACGACCACTGGAACGCAGTTGGATCAGTGGACGTTTGCTGATATGGATGGCATACTCGAGCAAATCTCTACCAATTTAGGAGATGCCGTCATAATGGAGGTTAATCAAAAAATATAATCTACAGCTAAGTTTGTATTCACTGTTAAAATCATTTACTCACAAAAGTCTGATTTTACTTTTATAGTCATTGAGGCAACTTCAAGAAGAGCACGAGCTGCATTCCCTCATCGTGCAACGTGACCGCCACCAATGTCTCGTGGATTACGAGCTCGCTCTTCTGGAAAGATACAAAAAGGCTCTGGCACTCTGGCAAGAGCAGGAGAAGTATCTCAAGAATCGTAAACCATGGGAAGAAACGCTGGATGAAATTATTGCACTGGTGGGTTTCGACAAGATTCGGGACATTGCTCCAGACTACTTCATCAGTGACCAAATGCTTAAAGCAATTATGGACCACATCGACGAGACAATGGTGCCGCCTGTTAATAAAGCAGCGACCTTACGGGTTCAACTCACCAACGAGAGCCGCAAACTTCTCGATGACATCATTGACGAGACAGTGACGAAGCGAGAAGCGGAGTACGCTGGAAAAATATTTGTGAGGGATGCGCGGTTCAAAGTGTCACTCGCGTCGGAACAAATAGACGGAACTTACCTTGAGGATGAAGATGTGACCTCCCAAGTAAGGAAGAGTGGCGCAGAAGAAGATGGTGACCAAAAACTACTACTAGCCTATCATTCCGATAGCACTGTGGACGCCAATTGGGATAGTGAGCTGGAAAATTTCAAGCAGCGGCAAAGCAAGTTTGATCCGCACGCTCAACGAAAAAGTGTAGGCGCGTCTTCTGGGAATGAGGGAGGTTCTGAACATTATACTGACTTTGAAAACAGAGGTTCCTTTGAGTATGACGAGTGACGAGTACAAAAACAATTAAGCCTTCCATGAAAGTGTTATTTACAAATACAGCTAGACATTTTATCAAAAAAATGAAATATAAAAGTAATACGTAATTGCCAATGTATTTTCACATTTGAATAAATACCATACAATCAGCTAATAATAAAACGAAATGTCGGTTTTCAAAACTCGCTATTTTAATAACGATTCAAAATCTTTCGCACATTTTTAATACTTTACTGCCTTTAATTGCAAGACAAGTTTTTATTTTGTTCATAATGTGAAATCTTTTCATCTTTCCTTAAATTCGCGCATGGTTTTCTGTACGTACTACCCGAAACTACGCATGGGGTACAGGAATAAAAAATGTTTGGTCGATAAGATAGAAAACGATTAGGACTAGCGAAGTCTTTTTAAACGAACATCTTCATCTGGCCATTAAAGTGAAGCTTTAAAAATATTTTTGCTGTTTAAAAAAGATAAGACATTCTTTACAGCAGGTGTTTTTATTGCTAGTAGTGTATGTAATTGTTGTAGAGAACACGAGTACAACAATGGTAATTAATTTTTCAGTCATAAAATATGTAGTTGGGCTATAAAGTAGAACCATGATAGGTAATAAAGTTCTAAAAAAAACTTGTATTGCACTAAAATTGACTTTGACAGGCTCAGGGTGGTTGCAAGAGAATCACATTGAAGGAGGCAATTCGGATGTGGGAAGAACGAGGTGAATGTCCGTTAGAAGAAGTGACAGAGCTGAAGCTGAACGGGTGGAATCCTCCCATAGAGAAAATTGATGGATCGACAGCGTCCATTCCTAAGTGCGAGTATGATTCATAAAATGACGTTTTATGATGTCTGTGATTTTTAAATGAATTTTTGAAACTAAATTAAGACTCTTAAAACTCCTATAGAAAACTATCTTTGTCAACTAATATGATTGAGCGCTTGAACAACCTTAACTCTCTGAAATGTCTGAAAATATTGTCTGTGAGCAGGAATTACTTGAAAAGCCTGGCAGGCGTGGTAAGGATAAATTATAAAATTGTTTTACTTCGCCCCAGAATTATTAAAATTTAAAAAATATAAAATGTTACAATTTAGGAAGCTTGTGCGGATACTTTAGAACAAATTTGGGCATCCTACAACTTAATTGAGAAACCATCAAAAGGCGTAACGAATTGCAAGAAACTCCGGGTGCTTTACTTGGCTAACAATTGGATTAAAGATTGGAGCGAAGTGACTAGGTTAAATGATTGTGCCGAACTCGAGGAAATTGTTTTGATTGGTGATTAAACATACACAATCCTTTATTAGGAAATCGAAAGATTTGTCTTTGTCTTGACAAAAAATATTGGTAATTTTGTAGGAAACCCTCTGGAAGAAAGGTTTACATCTGCAGGTGGTAGTAACACCGAGTGGCAAAAAGAGGTCTCAAAGAAGTTGCTACAAATCAGAAAATTGGACGGTTGGATGGTGGTGAGAGAAGAGAGCGAGGACACAGAAGCATCTTCGACAACAGAAGAAGCTAAAGCCCAACAAGAGTGATGATATTGTTAACTAAACTTTACTTTACTTTGTATCACGCCAATGACTTTTGGGATAGAAGTTGAAAATGTTTTTTCTCATACAATATCAAAAAGTCTCTCAATCTCATCACTTGTTTCATCTGCGACTGCCACACAGGGCCAATAAAGTAAACCCAACCTCATTATTCCACAAGGTTACATAAATCCAGTGCACAACAACTTAAACTAAATACCACACAATGAGGATTATGTCATTGTATTATGGAGTGGAGAGTTCACGTCTCGTCTCGTCGTTTCTTTGTTCTTTCCCATCTTTCCTTTTCTCAGTGTAACTGTTAAAGTACCTCACAAATCTAGAAAGATACAATGAAGGAGTGAAGAAAGGTTCATCACAGAACAACAATCTCGAATTATATAAAAATCCTTTAGTTAAATTGTATTTATGTCGATAGTTGTGTGAAGGAATTAGATTCTTGAAGAGTACTCATTTAAAAAATTAACATAAAGTGGTTGGGGGTAATGAGTAATAAACAAGGCAAAAAGAGGACAGATATTGATATTGGTATGTATGTATGTTAGTGCTATTTTTACCCAATTCATTTCTGTGACAAAAGTTCTCTCTGAAAACGATTTTTTCATGGAATTCAGTATGTAGCCCAGTCAGTGTGATTTGGATGTCATCTTTCCGAGAAATACTACCCTATTTGTGAGAACGACTTAAAATGGAAAAAACACATATTTGTGCTTTGTGCAGCTTTTGTAAAGTAAATACCCTGTAGGAAACGAAGTTGTGAAAAATAAAAATTGAAGTTCTACTATTGTAGCTGACAATTCTCATCTGAAAGGGAATATAGGTTTTAATTGTTATTGTGTTTTTCATGAATATTAAAAAATACATAAAAATAAATGATTGTTACTATTTTGGGTTTGGTATTGAATTGAGTAAATAAAAATGGCTTTTTAATGTTTTTGACAATGACAATGGAAAAGAGAAAAATAGTGAAATAAATATTTTAGAAGGAACATCTTGAGTAAATTGTATTTACTTCGTAAGAGGGATTGAAACAAGTCATACAAATCAGTAACAGTAACAGCTACCGAGCTACGAGAAAGGGTAGATGCTACAATAACAACATAGTTTTGTCAAGCTATTTCAGTCATCAATTTTCGTCCGTTTTCCGTTTAAAACTTAGTATGTAACAAGAGATGAAAACAAAATTCACCCTACCCTTAAGGTACCATGTACTTATTTATTTATAACAATAAATGAATGAGCAGAGGTGAAAAAATAATGACTTTTCTCATCAACTCTCTTTCTCAGCTCATAAACTTCCCGCATGAGTAAGTTTTAGGTGACAGGTTAAGAACCACTGGAGAATTTAGAGTACCTCCCTTTTTACTCCCCGCCGTTTCTCTTTCTACTCCACTTACTTTCCAGAGATCCGTGAAAAGATATTGATCTCAATGATTATCTTTATTCTTTAAGAAACTTCGATTCTGGGTATTTAAAGAGTTGACAGAGTCGAAGAAAAGGTCATTCGGGTTTCAGTGAATGGCTAGCTTGCAGATTTTAAACGCGAGCTCTCTAGTTACTTACTCCCTCTAAACAACAAACCGAAGGCTGGTGAACTTAGCAGTCAAGCGGGCAATGTTTTGTTTCTCCTCCCGTTTACTTTGAAGATTTATCTTTCAAACAGGGAGGAGTGTCCCAGCATCACACCGGATACACTTTGATTTTCATAGACCTTTTTAAGTTACTTTTGGAAAGTTTCAACTCATTTTATTTGCTATCATATCACACCAAACAACAAGCAGCATTGCCAACGTCTCTGAGCATGATTACATGTAAATGTTAGAGCAGAATAGTTACTTGACTAATGATAGTTACTTAATCCCTGATTAACATCATGCAAAGCAAGGAGTCAGTCAGAAACTCATACAGAAAGTTCAAGTTTATTGATTTGTCCAAGCGTTTACCTGCGAGCAAGCAGAAATATTATGTTGACTCTTTGAAAATCCAGAGAGGGGAGAATATTTTATTACACAGTGCGTGCTGCGTGTGGTGAAAAAGAACGCATAGAGACTTTTTACTTTATTAATAAATACAGGAAAACATCATGTAGTGGAATGAGAGTTTACTTTGTCTTATTTACTCTTATTTTTATGTGTGGAAATCCCAGGATGGGGGAAGTATCGATCATAGGTTGTTCTAGGAAAACGTTTGTTTTACGCTTACTTTAGTTTTAGTGAAATGCAATGCAATTATGATGCTTTTGTAAAATGCGTAATACAGATGCAAGTTTCAGGTATAAAACCATGCTTGAACCATTGGCCAGGGCCAGTTCTGACTTCTGACTTGGAGTCTACCAGTACGTCTCCCTAAATAGGAAGATAGCTGGATTCTCTGAGATTTTAAGCTGTAATAAATGCTTACACTTTAATGAAAAGTAAGAGCTCGGCAGTGCATTTATTTAAGGGGCAACTGGATAATCAGGCTCGTTTATAATTTAAGAACAGATAGGTGATACTTTTGGTCTGCCGCTGTGCCTCAGCAATCAGCATAACATAATACAATCGTTTACAAGCAAGAATCTGCGAGGAGCAAAGGACCTGCACCAACAGTAAAGAACCAGTCTCTTTGCAAAGACAAAAAAAAGATAAACCTACACAGCAATTAGATATTTCTCCCATTTCTTTTTACTATTGAATTAATTTTAATAAACTTGAGACGAACATAGTTAAGTAACAAAACTATTCTATTATCCTGATATTACAGAAGCGATAAGTGAGCAGACACAAAATTGCTCCACATCGACATTCATTGTGTGAATGATTTTAAATATTTAAAGTCAAATATTTTACTTTTACTGTCAATGCCAAACAGAAAAGGGCAATTTTTTTCTTTATCGCTGCTTTCTTAAACTTTGGACTTTATCGTTTTGGGTTTGGATTACTTTGAAAATTTTCAATAAAATTTTTGATTTGAAGTTTTAAACAAGTTCTATAAATAGAACCTTGTGAATTTTCGGGGACGTAATTCTGACGCAATTCGCCTCGATTGACATTTATAGGTTTGCTTGCAACTAATTTATTAAAATATGGACAATAGTCTGTACCCGAATATTCGTTCTCCCCTTTCGTCCTATTGAAACCAAAGTCCAAAAACCACGAATTCGTACCATAGTTCATAGCTCAGATTATCCATTTTATTTTAATGTTCCTATTAACTATGTTTACACATAGCTTTATGTTAGTGCATCGGCGCATTAGTTGACTCACACCACACCATAAAATGGTGACAAAAAACCTGGCGTATTGCATCTTACACTTACGATTGATAAATGAACAATAATTTTATTGTTGTGAGTTGACTATAAATATTGCATTCGTCTGCGTAAGCTTTGAATGACGAACAGTACAATGTGCAATGTTTTCAGTTTCCAACCGCTGCACTGTCTAGAATCTGGAGTTTTCTATTGTTGGAACTCATTACATTTCTTTCTAGGCATCGCGTCGATCCCATTTTCAACTTTTTGGTCTAACTCTAGTCAAAGCCAAATATTACAAAGGATAATAATGTGGCATTTTATGGCCTATCCTAAACTCTTATTCCTCTCAAATGTCGATCTTGTCTTGATCTGTGGTCGACAGACAGACCGTGAATAATAAAAGTGGTAGCCACTTTTAATCTTTTTACCAATTCACAAACAATCTCTGTCCTTGTTTTTATTTTCGTCTTCCAATTTTTCCTTTCCTTTACTTTTGAATAACTGCTTTTGTGTTTCTCGTATTCATTTCGGTTAGTGATAGGAGTTGGGGTGATGCGATGACGCATTCTAATCATCGAAAGCGTGTTCCAAGAAAGCACTTTGTTGACTCTTTATTTTATGTGATATGGTAAAATATTTTATATCTTATTTTGTGACATTCTGTCAAAAGCACCGTATTATCTTATGGTAATAAGGTACTTGTTCAAACTTCATTTCACGCGTATTACTTACTTAACGCATCATCCGTTTTCATTTTTCTGCAGTAGCAAACCAACCTCGGAGGGCTGTGGAACTTTTCTAGGTTTCTTTTCTAGATTTCAGAAAGGGAAAAAATAATTTCTGTTCTGTTGACACGTAATGTGTTGCTTCTGTACTTTGTACTGTTCTCTTGTTAAATAGATACAATTGCAATGCAGCATTTACTTTCTCACCACGTATCACTGTGCCCCGTAAAAGAATTTTTGTAAATTGTGAAAATATCAGTAATACGATAACGTCGAGGGGAGTTATTGAGATTGAAGACAAAAATACAATATTTCTGTGCCGAGCCGAATAGGCTTTTTGTTTTTGTTAGCGTTAATTTAATGATTCAATTTTAATCATTGAACAATTTAGTAGTGTAGTATTAGTGGTAGATTTATGGGAAGTGATAGTAGTCCGGAGTGGGAAGTGAAATAACTAACCTGATGCAGTGCATAAAACGAATCAACAAAATACCTTCTCAGGCCAGTTATTGCGTGACTCATTTATTTAGTTTAATTACTTATTATGTACGTGACAAGTTTCTGTGCATGATCATGGCTTCTAGGTTAGAAAGCGAGATGATCCACAAGCTCCCGCATTACAATTCTTTAAAGCTAATTTGATCCAGCACTCAGCACCATAAAATTACTTTGCGTAGCTCGAACAGCTTTTTACGAAGGTAGAGTTAGTTGAAAATCACATTCTTTTACTTTTTACTTCCTTTTCTTTTCGTATTTCTTTTACTTTGCATATTCTTATTCATTCACTTCAATTTTCGCATAATATTGGGAAATTCATTGGTTAGGCCACTTGTTGCAAAAAGCAAAAGTAAAAGTGGAATAGGGACGCGACTGAACGCGAGTGGACCAAAATTGAATTCATCCTCTGTGCTCTTCATAATGCATATACAGAGTTCTTAAAACATAAAAGGAAGAAAAAACGAGTAGGCAATAAAATGTCGTTTAGCAGCTGCACAAGTCACGCAAGGCGGCATTTACCGCACCTCATTACATTGAATTAGGAGACAAAGTCAGGCATTGAAAGAAAGTATTAAAATAATAAAAGTGAAGTCGGCAGCCGGTCAGCGTATCTTTAGTTTATTACTTATTCAGTCATCTAGTGCATGTCGCATGATGGGACTCGCATGTCTCAGGCAAAATATAATTGGTTAATGTGCAATGCGTAATTCAACCATCATAGATAATTCATTCTTGGAATCTCTTTATCTTAGGTTTTAAGATTGTAATTCAATACAACTTTGTTTGTAAAAGTATCAGTTTATAATTTCCTTGCATGCATTTGTATTTATTAAACTTTTTTGCTGGTTGTTTCTCTTTTCCTTGATATGATGTGAGTTGAGTTTTTGTGATGAGTCGATGAGTGAGGCAACCTTTAGCCACTTGCAAAGCAAAATTAATCCAGTTTTTCAACCTATGCAAGTTGACCCCCGCCGCCTCAGTTGACTAACAAAACATTTTTATCTGAAAGTTAATTTAAATAGAAAAAGAACAAAGTGCTACTGTGCTTCTGAAAAAAGTAATTGAGATGGAGGAGGACGGTGATGATGATTTTAAAAGTCCTACGTTGAAAGGATCTTTTGTTCCAATCGAGGGATGTATAAACTGTACTAGGAAAACGTTGAAACTGAAGATAACAAAACAATATTTAAATTCTCGTGTAATCTAGTCCAGGAAATTGGGAAAGAAAATTTTATGTTTGCGGGGTAAAGTGAATGATCTAATTAAGTGATTAATGGAGAGTATAAAAATGGTCACGATTTAAAGTGCCAACTTGCCCGAACACGAGCCAGCACTTTGGATTATGAAAAACGGACCAACTACCGACTTGTCATCAGCATGACAGCTGGGGCCCCCCGCGGCCATGGTCAGAGTGGGCACAATTTCACAATCTTCCCCATCCAGTCTTTCTAGTAAAATGGCTACGACTCTACCTTGCTCAATTAACTGTATCATCGATGACATCCCTATTGGCGCGTGAGTCTCTTTTGTTCAATAAGGTGACAATTCTGGTAAAGCATGTGTGAATGATGTTGATGCACAAATAAATATACTATATACTAAAAATAATTATTTTGTTGGTACTGTAAGAATCGGCCTACACGGATCTATGAAAAGATAAATTACAGAAAGTGCAGTTTAGTTTCAATTTCACTTTCGGCAACACTTCACTCCCCTGGGCTGAATCGGTGAAATTCAGTGGTAGGTAACAGATTGCTGGTGTGTATTTAACATTGACACTTGTAAACGGACAGTTTGATTAAAGCTCCAATTCAAACGATTCAGAGTTGAAATAGTTGAAAATAATTATCAATGGTCAACTGCCAACCTTTTGAAATCATAATGAATGAAACCTTGTAACAACCGGTAAGAATTTGTTTTGTACATTGCTTTACTTTACATGAGATTATAAAACTCATTTCATTCAAAACTTTGACCCTTGGTAAACTGGTGCAGTGGATGCATTTTATTTTCATGACATTCTTTGCGTTGCATCGTCGGAGTTTAATAGAAAATTTGCCTCACTGCTCTGTAAATATCATTCACAGCATGAAACCAATCATCCGAAAGGCCTTTATTTATTTCAATCTTTTTTGCAAATATTTACAACTATTCGTATTGTCACTATCATTACTATTGCAGATGTCCCTTGTTTATTTCCTTATGCATTCATTGTCAATGTCAGTGCCATGTTAAGATGAATTTTGTTTTGAACTTAAATATAGGACAATAAATAAATATCTTTATTACTCGCCATCATTATCATTATGAAGAAACCAATCACATTAAATTATCCAATTCCCTCTTTCATAGATATGGGACAAATTTTATTGTTGTGTGCATAAATGAAAAAATTACGCAATCCAAATCTTTTGTTTGTGTTTTCAATCAACCCTACCCCTGTCCAATTACACATTTAATGTTAGGTGTTCGTACTTGAAAAAAAGTGAATCATAAAGGTTCTTGCCCTATGAGTGCAACGTGGATCACTTACTTTTGAATAAGACGTGGCTCCCATTCTTGTACTTACGTCACATAGGCTACGTGTAGTTTCATGGCTCATGTAATGTAATGTGTCAGACGGATGAGAATGAGCGATACGTACCGAGAGTCTCGGTCCGAGACCAACCAACTAATACACGTATTAATTATGCGTAACCTGGTGTACTTTTATGTACATGTGTAATTGAGGAACTTGAAGCGTACTCATTCGTGCGTAAAATGAAAGTAACGAGTGTCAACCTGATTTCTGGAACACACATTGACTCCAGTATCCCACTCCAAATTTCACCCCGCCAGGTAATAGCTCTTACCAGACTCAACCGATTTTTCCAATTTAGGCTTTAAACGAAGACCAATTAAATTCTTTTAAATGGTTATTTTCCTTTGTCTAAGGTTCCTTCACGGACCTTCACATATCAAGTTTTACATTTTTTATCGAAAAATCTACAAATTTTTGAAGCTATCCTCATTAGCAGATTTATTATTTCGGATAAATTTTTTTATAACATTATATTCATAAAGCCAGGCTGGGATTTCCTCAGGAAAAAAGTTAACACGGTCAACGATCAACCAACGTTTGCCTCGCTGCAGCTGCTGCACCACAAAGAAAAGTTGTTTTTTGCTTTGTCTTTACTTGAATGTGTATCCGCTCCACTTATACAGACGGACATTAAATGAATATGCTGCATGGCAGGTCACACAAATGAAACGAGCCGAGTACTTTAAGTTGAATATGATCACAGGCAGACAACTCAGAGAATTCTGAAAGTTATACGTGTACTAACAAAACTCAACATGCAGGGATCTCAGTTCTAAACTTACTTCATTTCAGTTTGACTTTATCCATTGAGATGGAAGTGGAGATGTTGACGAGTTAGTTTCCTCTCCCTTCTAACTCACATTTCTCTTTCAGATAATCCCAAAGCACAATTTGGTTGGGTAGTATAAAAAGTCGAGTCGAAAGCCTGGGGTGATTTTACACGACTACATGAGTCATTGGAGCCTGTCTTTTTACTCAATACTCCAATAAACATTACGAAACGAACGAACCTTTTTCAAGAATGTAGGTAAGGTAAAAAAGGGGATTCCGTAAATTTGAGATTAAGTGAAGCAAAGCTGTAAAGTTTAAAAGCGACATTGAAAAATTGACTCGCATAAATTCATTTTCAGTCTCACTTACCACTCTCATTGCAACCAGTCAGAAATTCTCAGTGTTGTCCGAATACAATGAATCAGTTGGGTCAGGGTGAAGTGAGTGGTACTAACTCAAATGCAAATAGTAACGACTACTCCAACAGAAACGAATCCAACAACGACATGACAATAATTTTGAGGGGAATAATAGAAAAAGGTGTATCTCGTTCAAGTGAAAAGTGTTCTGAATGTGAAAAACATCTTAATGGAAAACATAAGCTGGAGGAAAATTTGCAGTCGGAGCTTAGAAAATTGGAGTCGGTTAAAAGAGAAAACGAAAAATTAAATCAAAAGATCAAGCAGTTTAAAGAGGAGTACTGGTCAGAAAGAAAAAATGTGGACAGTTTTAAAAGTGAGATTCAGACACTTAAAAAGGAAAAGTTATCTTTAGAATCGAAATTACAACAATTAAATCAAATAGCGCATATGAACATACAACCACCTCAAACCACTCCTCCAGAGGCATCACCGCCTCCACAAGTGTCCTCCACGTCAAACAAAAGTCCTCAATCTGATTGACAGCAATTTTACGAACACGCTCTCTACTCGTCTCATCAATCCACTCCATCACAGTAACGAAGCCGAACGAAATGCATGAACAAGCGAAATGCTGCCTTGAGCATGTGAATGTAAAAGAGCGGCTAACTGGAGCTCACTCTAGTCTCGAGACAGCGCAAAAAGTGCTGATACAAATAATTTGGTGACAATGACAATGCTAATCTTATTCACAGTGTGGTATGCAGATTGTGTGTGGCAAGCATTCCATAAACTAGAATCTTGAGACTTTCCACAGAACAACATTGGTTTGATTATCATCGCCAACCTGACCAACGACTGATTTCTGTGCCTCATTTTGAGTTTCACTTATTCTGTCTGGAACCATCACATCGCCGACTCCATCTTTTTATCTTCGAAAAGGGGCGTCATTTCTAATGTAAGTATATCATACGTAATTAATGCTTTGAATAATATGTGTGCATGAATCATGATAATCCATTTATTTAGATAGTACACTGTAAATTTTACAGTAGCAAGAGCATGAATGACTACAAAATAATATTACAAGGCTGAAGGGATTAGTAACATTTATGATGATGGGTATAGGTATATAGATCGCTCGAGCTCGGGACAGAATTTGCATTTTAATCGTCGCCAGAAATTAGGGACAGGATAAGAAAATACACAAGTCACTGTGTGAGAACAAGGAGTAAGGAACTAAGGACACGTGCAAACAGTATGGCCATTAATCCATGAGTCTGTTTTACTATTTCTATTATACATACTGTACGAAGATGAGAAAAAGCAATTTATTAGAAGACAAAAATCAAAGCTGAGCTGAGAGTTTAGCCGTTGCATTGTCTCAGTCGGACTGCTTGCTGCATGCTGACACATTGGATGATTTTTGCACTCTATAACTTGTAACGTTTTGTAACATAAAATGAAAAGAGATTCTCTTTAAGAGAAGCCCATTATCCAAGTGTAACATTTCATAAATCTATTCACTATGCGTTATATCATCCTTATCCTCATCCATCATTCTTTTTCAGTTTCTGTCCTCTCTGAACGTTTAAAAATGGATTTTAGAAAAGATCTAAATTTTCCTTAGACCTGCATCTTCTACATTCTAGGTAATCACGACTCGTGATTCACGAGTTGGTCATATAAAGTTACCAACTACTCCATTGCTTGCTGCTGCCCCCTATTTTTTCCTCTTGATTAGGTATGTATTTATTTTTCATGAAACCGCTCGTTTCTTACAGAAAAAAGCCCAACGCAAAACGTCAAACAAACGATTGATTACTTTCTCAGATGCAATTATGGACAACCCGAACTTGTCAGTTGGAGAGGATTCTTTGTTCACAGAAGAGGAATCTTTTATTCTCTCGCTCAACCTTCCTCCTGTAGCCTTGCCTTACACCACGCTATGTTCAACCTGCGACGACTCCATCCTCGCGAAGGCAAGTCTGAAAAGAGACATCGACAACAAAATTAACGACATTACCACTGCACAGTTTGAAAACAGAAAGCTGAAAACAAAACTGAAATGGATGATGGAGAAAGCCCAAAAGCAGAAACTGAAATCGCAGAGATTCGAAACGCAAAGGAATTTTCTTGCTCTAGACATAAATCAACTGGAACAACAATTCCTGATGAGGATGCAAACTACTTCCAGCACAAACAACGCTCAAATAATCTCAACCCCCGTTCAACTTCAATCCCCATCAGAGTCAAGGGTGACCTCTTCATGTCAAAATATCTCCCAAGAAATGTCTCCCCCAATCCGTCCTATGACCGATACGCCATTCATCCGTCCATGCACATGTTTTGGCTGCTGTTCGCGTTCCTCAGGATGTAATGAGCAGGCGTCACCAAACCAAGTTTCTTCATCTTCATATCCCTATTTATCCACTTCGCCGATTGAACAAACTCAATTCCAGTTCTCACAGTCATCCGTCCATCAACATCCACCACTGCCACCCCAATACCAGAATTGTTATACACCAAACAACGGCTTCATGATGACTCGTCATGTGGCAACCTCTCAAAATAGTATACAATCATCAAACTGTCCAAATGATCTTCAAAGTAACGTCCCAGTTACACTGATTAAAGTACATGGAATCGATCCAAAGGCCCCTGGCCATCTAGTCTGTTTTTGCGGGATTCATTTCCCTACTAAGATAGTTTTACTAGACCATTTAAACTCTTTACACCGATTAGAGCGATCAAGTCGCAACGGAATAAGGATTTTATGTGGACTCTGCCACAAGTATTTTGAGTCTTGGAATAAATGCAAACTTCATGCAAAGATAGAACATCCTGACTTTTACGTCAAAATTATGTATTAAAAGATAAACCACCAAAAATATGTTTTATAAATGCTTATTTCTAAAAGATAGTTTTAGTTTTGCTGGAAAGACAATCCTATTATAAAAACGAAAAAATGAAACATTTGAGATTTGAGGTGAATATACATAAATCTTAAAGACAAAAGAAGTAACAAAGAAGACTTGAAATTAACCATTAATTCTCAATGCATTTAATGATTCCTTTAACCTTTTAAAGATTAATGTAAAAAATGTAAAATCAGAAGGTGAATTAATTCACATATTATCTTCACAATATTTATAATTATTTTTAATAATATTCATATATTCCTAATGTACATATTTGTACCCACTTAATTTAGGTCAATACCAAATACCAATGCAATTTTGTATTTTTTAATTATTTGTTTTTTTAAATTGTTAATTGTACTAATGTGATTTAATTGACACAAAAATACGCGCAATTAAAAACTTAATTATGTATACTTATCTAAATATATATATCCAAATTATTAAGAATTCTTTGTTCGAAATCAAATTAATACTGACTGACATAATTTCATAGAGAAAATTATTCTTGCATTTTCTTTCTGTGGTATGTATTTAAACCAAACACTTGTGCTGTCAACAATTCTTCTTTGTTCCTAGTCAAGTATCTGAGTCAGGATTCGAGAACCCGAACCCATACAAATTCCAGATTGCTTTGCATCTTTAGGTAGGATAGGATTCATATCAAATGAATAAAAACTAATTAAAAAGAAAAGTAATAAAAGTAATTTTTAATTACTTGTTCCTGCAATTTGTACATAATATTCGATAAAAGTGCGATACCTTCTTTCTCGCTTCCGGCAATGCTCCATTAATCCCAAGTTTTTAGAGTAGGATGACGATACACTTTTCATTTTATTTATTCATATTCCCACGTCTCCACCATTGTGTAAAAAATAAATTATAAACAGAGATCTTTCAAATTTGTCCTTCTTGCAATTGATAAAGAAGCCTTTGATCATTATCAGCATTACTGAATTAATATCTTGGTCAACTATCAATTACATTCTATATTTCTTACATGACAGTTCGCTCATATAAGAACGAGTATTGAAATTAGCATTAGCAGTTGTATAACTATTAAATCTACTTTAATCTTGACTACATTAGTCCCGATGTTTAGTACGTATGGACTGGGACTTGGTCCTGCGTCTCCTCTCTCACATGTTTTACTCATCGTAACCGCATAGCCGTCAAAGCATTGGCATTTATTTTTGGCACCGCAAAAGGCGTGGCTGATACATTGATTTCTTCCACTTGTCTTGCAGGGTCCTCCAACCTTGATGCAACATCTCCCTTTCACCTCATCGAACATGACCAAGTCGTCGCTTTTATTTCCACAGTGCAAAGAAAATTCATCCGAGATGCAGGTGCCATTCTCAGTTTCATGGTGGTCCTCATTGCACATGCATCTCAATTCTCCTTTGTCCTCGCTGTAATCGCACCTTGCTCCCTCAACACAATTCTCCTTGTCCACTTCACACATTTGTCCAACTTTCAAGCGACACTGATGTTCCCTTTTATCGTAGAAGGTTCCATTGGAACAGGAACACCTTCCCCCCAGACATTCCATTCCCATAGACTCGTCATAATTACAGTCAGAAGCAAAAAGGCATTTGGAACCTAATTTTGGGACACATCTTTTATTTTCACCGTACTCAACGTATCCTCTGGAACACTGACAAACACCATAGTAAAGTACATGTTCACCGCTCCAGTCCGCTTCCACGCACTCCGCATTCCTCACACACCGAATTGAATGATAATCCGACAATTTTACAAGATCACATTTGTCTCCGGGTCGAGCAGCACAAGTGTCCAGATAGTAATCGTAAATTAGAGGTGATTCATCCTCAAAGCAAAGACATACTCCCACAGGCTTATCACTGCATTTCAGAAGTTTATGAGGATTGCACAAGATTTCTTCGTTTGGCAAGGAAGAGCAAGAGGCTCCAAACGTTTTCCTGCAAGTGTTTGGATGCGCATTAATTCCATTTTCTGTGTGAAATGCAATCTCGTCAAAATGAGCTTTGCAGACACATCGGCCGCTTAGACACTCCTTGTTCGAATCAAAGCAGTCTTTGGAATCTTCGCAGCTTCGGTTATGAAATGGTGATGTTGGATTTTGCGATTGCGAATTATTGACCACGACCACGACATCTGCACCAACGGATTTTATACAGTCTACCACTATTAATTGGAACAACGCAGTGACCAGTACCGCAGTTAATGTCAAGGTTGGTAGCTGATAAATATTGCTGCAGCTGGAACGTGTCTTTGGCATCGTAACTCTGTTACACAATCCTTTTAATTCGGTTGTATAAAAATCAATATTTTCTGTTGCATAAAATACAAAGTCGAATGCGCAAAAAATCAAGAGAAACGCTCAACACTCAATCAGCGGTATAAATGTTTGCTTGAAAACTCAATCAGCGGTATAAATGTTTGCTTGAAAGAAATAACTGGTCAAAAGATGTAAACTGTTGAAGTAACGAACACTGAACATGTATGATCCTTCATGAATGTCTTGTTAAAGACTGATACTTTGCGAGTTTATTTTGAACTTTTGTATTGTTAGCACTGTTTGAAAATCATTACTGCGCATTGACACTACACGTTACTGCTTCCTGCGAAAAAGTATACGTAATCTTCTTGGTTAGGCAATCAAAATAAATTATGCAAATGAGTAGAAAGGTGCTAAACAAAGTTGTTTTATGATTTTTCAAACTGCCAAATTCTGTGCTAAACCATTTTTTGTGTAGTAATAATGAAAGGAATGAAAAATTGGACAGCGTCGACGTAACCGGATCGGTTCCAACTGACTTTTTTAAAGCTGGCAATGTGTCTTTTATTATATTCGAGTAAAGTGTAAATGTAATCCTTTTTATATCCCCGGTCGAAGCAATAAATGAGGAAAAATTCAATGTAAGTTGTGATTGATCCGCGAATGGAATGTTTCACACTTGAGTTATCGCAAGTTATCGCAACTGATCCATAGATCACTCTACCACTCACTACATTTCATCACACATACTCAATACTCCATAAAACCATTGGCCACTCTCCCGTTAGAAACAGATACGTATGTAATGTTTGATCATCATTATTATCTTTTCATTTAAACTCCCACCACACCATACAGTTAGTTAGTTTGATCAGCTTATAGCGACACCTTTTTATCTCACTGTAATCATCCTTTCATCCTTATCAGTCAGGTAGTATCAGATTGAGCTGAACCGAGAATTATCGGGGCCAAAGGCAAACGTAACGGTAAATATTTGAGGAAGACAAGTTAATAAAGAAACCTAACTGCTTGCATGGTCATCTGCTTGGTCAACAAACATTTCTCGCTTTCTCCTAATTAGAAATAGAAGTGGCATGAGATTTAACAGTTAGCCGAGCTCAAGCAATTACAATACAACTGCCGAGCCTTGAACTAAACATTATCTTATATGATGTGGTGCAAGCAAGATGCAATTAAATAGCGTTCACTTGTTCAAGGAAATGTTTTCCTCGTCGATGAGATTGAGATGAGACTAATAATAGAAAATCAAGCGAAAGCAGGAGTGTAGGAAATAAAAAGGTTGAGCTTTCAGGCTGCATTTGTATTATATTCGAGCAGATCCTCGAAACGGAAAGAAACGGACACCTGGCTTCTGCCGCTGTTTGGATTGGACTGTTTAATCTTTAACGATGTTTACATTAACAAAATATTGTTGGTCGATACGTATGTAGCTCGAGGAGGGGAAACATAAGGCGATGATGCAGAAGAGTCAAATCTTGAAGAGGTCAACCAGTGATCTGTTGTGCTTGATTTTCGATCATGATTCATGATCATCCTCACTCACACCCTGGATTCTCGTAAGAGAGTGTGAAAATGTGAAAATGAGCTACGGGTGGATATTAGATAAGTGAGTATTGGGTAAACTTATTTCGTTTAAACAGGAAATAAAATGTATCGGTAGAGTGAATCTTTCGAATATTACAACAAAACGTTCTATGCACGTCATGAAGATACCATGATGTATCGAATATTTGGATAAGCTCATTAATATTTGCATTCTATTCCTTCGATATATTTGTACATCGTACGAGGACGAGGAGATAGATTCAAATTGGTAGTTAGTTTGTTATAGTGGAAAAATAGGTTATTTAAACTTTGTTATCCTTGTCGGAGCAATAAACACAATAAATATGCACAAGTGAATTGGACTTTACCGGCAAGTCTTTTGATAGCTTGAATTGAAGTGGAACTGAGTTCACCTCACATTTTATTGCGTTGTTGTTTTCTGCCCTTTTCGGTTCTTCTCAATTATAAATGAAGGACATAGCTACAGCAATCACCACTTATTGATGGCACTTTATTCAATTCATAGTTGAGCCCGAGCCCTAGCCAAGCATTGTAACAAGCTATTATGTTATGACAGGAAAAATGAATTTTATGAAGACGTATCATGTATGAATCTAGCCTGGCCATTTTTGGGGTAATAAAATGAGAAAAATAAGAGATGCAATAAAATTCGATAACGATTTGTGTAAAGTGGTCGAACCACGAGCCACCACGACGCGACGGAGTCTTCGTGTCCTTCGAATTTTATTGTTTCCAGTTCCTAGAGTTGCTGAAAATGCTACCCAGTCAGATTTAAGTACCTTGAATGTCTCGCATCAAAGCAATAAATAGAAGATTAATTATATTCCTAGGTCATTCTACTCGTAATATAATAGTCATAGGAGGAGTATTAATCCTTAATCCTAATGCGAATGCAACAATTATTTTCCCAGTCTCACGTTACCCCTAAAAATAATTTGACATTATTCTGCTTTGTAGATAGCCATTGTTTGTAACTGCAACGAACGAACGCAACGCTGCGTGATGATATGCAATTAAACACTGCCGATTTGGTTAAATGGTCAATGACCTTGGTTATCATCTTCCACTTAATTACACATTGGTCAAGGCTGAAGATGAAGTGGCAAAAAAAGTCGCACCGGACCACCGGACGGCGACTCTCTTCAACTTCAATCACTAAATCTTTGCTATGGATGATTTTGTTTCTTTTTACAACTTAAAAGTTTCTACCAAGAAATGTATGTATGGATTCGTAAAAATGCTGTTGTCTACTAGTAAATAAAAATTCTAAGAAACTAAAAATTATTAAAACCGATGTATTTTGTTTTGAAAGTGAGAGCGGTTTTCAATTATTAGAATTTGGACGCCAATAGAAAGAGTTAAATTACTTTACAAGTAACGAAATTAAAGTCATACTTTGGTCTTTGGTACATAATTAATTGGCTATTGTTTGTGTGGCTAAAATTGAAGTAGTAGAAAGTACGTTTGGCTTGACGATTAAAGATAGCTCAGCTGTATAGTTGATGGTAATTTTGAAGAGGCTGTGTTAACTTTCGTTAGCTCTATTTAATTTAATGGCTGTGGTCAACTGTGGTGTTGTTTTGTTGACAAATTAAAGTATGGCAATTGATGGTATTTGACACTGATGCGACATTATTAATTAATACCTTATTTTGATTTATGGTTTAAAGTATTTGCAGCAGCAGCAGAGAAGGACCCTTTGAGATGTTAGTCAAGTTCGAGAGTAAGTCCCACCGTGTCAAGGGACTCTCCTTCCATCCTAAACGACCATGGATTTTGGCGAGGTAATATTCGATTTTATTTTTATATAATAGTTTCTCTAATTATACATAGTTAAAACTTCCTCCATAGATGACGTGTCTCTTCTTAATTTTTCAGTTTGCACAGTGGAATTATTCAGTTATGGGATTATCAGATGTGCGTTTATATGGACAAGTTCGACGAGCACGATGGTCCAGTTCGTGGAATCTGTTTTCAGAATCAGCAGCCGATTTTCGTGTCTGGAGGTGATGACTACAAGATTAAGGTAACTTGCAACATCTGCCAACCAATTACATTACTAATTGTAATTGTGTTACGATTTGACTCAATTATAACTAGCATTATTTTGTTATAATTCCAGGTTTGGAATTACAAGCAACGAAGATGCTTGTTTACTCTGTTGGGTCATTTGGATTACATTCGGTCCACCTTCTTTCATCATAAATATCCCTGGATTTTAAGTGCGTCTGATGACCAGACAGTTCGCATTTGGAACTGGCAAAGCAGGACCTGTATCTGCATTCTCACTGGTCATAACCATTATGTCATGAGCGCCCAATTCCACCCTACTGATGATGATCTGGTCGTTTCAGCTTCACTTGATCAAACTGTCCGTGTTTGGGACATTTCTGGTAAATTTAAAAACACTAATATTTTTTTACTTGAAGATAAAAGAATCCAATCGGGGTGGTATAAACTAGACGTAAATTTTTCTTTTTTGCCAAACAGGTTTACGAAAGAAAAACACGGCTCCGACTACTAGTCCGGGCATGGATGATCATCACCGCCATCCGGGCAGATGCTGATTTATTCGGACAAGCCGATGCGGTTGTTCGCCATGTGTTGGAAGGTCATGACAGGGGCGTTAACTGGGCATATTTTCACCCAACGCTGCCATTGATTGTATCTGGAGCAGATGATCGCTTAGTAAAGTTGTGGCGTATGAATGAAGCTAAGGTATTGTTTCATTTTTGATATTTGTTATGTCCATTGTTTAATGAATTTGTAATTTAGAGACAATTAATTTTTAATTTTTTTATTTCAGGCTTGGGAAGTTGACACTTGCCGTGGTCACTACAACAATGTGTCATGCGTTTTGTTCCACCCAAGGCAAGAATACATCTTGTCCAACTCCGAAGACAAAAGCATTCGCAGTCTGGGATATGACTCGCAGAACTTGTCTGCAAACCTTCCGACGTGACCAGGATCGCTTCTGGGTTTTGTCCGCTCATCCAACTTTGAATCTATTTGCAGCAGGACACGATTCTGGAATGATGATCTTCAAGGTTTGTCATAAACCGTTTATGTTATTTTATTTTGACAATGAGAATTATATTACACATTAAACATGCTTCATTTTTGACCGTTTGGATTTTATTGATTTTTCAGTTGGAACGTGAACGACCTGCTTATGCTGTTCATGGAAATTTGATCTACTATGTGAAAGAACGCTATATGCGACGATTGGACTTGACAACATCAAAGGATTGTGCTGTGATGCAACTTCGCGGTGGGAATCGTCCAAACTGCCACAGGTTTGGACACTGACATTTACAAAATATAAAATTAAGGAAAATAATAATTCTGTAATAATAAGTAATGTCCAATTTTGACCTTAATATTTTAGCATGTCTTATAATCCTGCTGAGAATGCTGTGTTGTTAACAACTCGCACCACAAACACTGACAACAGTAGTTTCGAGTTGTACATGGTCCCAAATGACCCCTCCGACTCTCAGAGCTCTCCGGATGCCCCAGATTGCAAGAAATCTTCTGGAATAACTGCAATTTGGGTGGCGAGGAACAGATTTGCCGTACTCGACCGGAATCAGTCGGTACGACATTTTAAATAATTGTCAATGCCAAATAATAACGTTTTTTAAATATTAACCGAATTTTTTCGTTCATTTATTAACTAATTGTGGTTCTGTTGTTTTTCTATCTACAGCTTGTGATTAGAAACTTGAAGAATGAGGTTAGCAAGAAGATTCAAGTTCCAGATTGTGATGAAATCTTTTTCGCTGGAACAGGAATGCTCTTACTGAGAGAGCCAGAGTCGTTGACACTTTTTGATGTCCAACAAAAAAGGCTAGTTACGTAAACAAATATCCTTGACAAAAGGGTAAATTTCACAAAAACATTCCATTGTATTTAAATTTTCTCTGATTTTCTCAACAGAGTCCTTGCTGAAGTGAAAGTTTCAAAAGTTCGCTATGTCGTGTGGGCTAACGACATGTCTCATGTTGCACTGCTGGCGAAACGCTCAATCACTTTGTGCAACCGCAAGTTGCAAATTCTAGCAACTTTACAAGAGATCACTCATGTGAAATCTGGAGCTTGGGATGATTCAGGAGTGTTTATTTACACCACAAGTAACCATATCAAATATGCTTTGACCAGTGGGTAAGTACAGTACAATTCTAGGGCAATTTAAGGGCCTGCTAATTGTATTTTTTCACGATTTATCAATTTATAATTATTTTATGTTACATTCTTGCAGAGACAATGGAATCATCCGCACTTTAGACATCCCAATTTACATCACCAAAGTTAAGAACCATCAAGTATTCTGTCTTGACAGGGAGGTTAAGGCTCGTGTCTTGAATATTGATCCAACTGAATATCGCTTCAAATTGGCACTGATCAATCGAAACTATGACGAGGTAAGTTATGGTTTGACCAACAACAGAAAGGCTGTATGGTTGTTTCTGGGAAGATTTTACAGTAACACTTGTTTATTTCTTATTTAGGTTTTAATGATGGTTAGAAACGCAAAGCTTGTTGGCCAAGCTATTATTGCGTACTTGCAAAAGAAAGGATATCCTGAAGTGGCTCTTCACTTCGTGAAGGATGAGAAGACAAGGTTCGGATTGGCATTGGAATGTGGTAATATTGACATCGCCCTGGAAGCTGCCAAGGCTTTGGATGATAGAGCTTGTTGGGACAAGTTGGGTGAAATGGCTCTTCTTCAAGGAAATCATCAGGTAAAATACAGTAAATTTCATTAGGTATTATTGGCACTAATATGCAATTTTATTCTGAAGTGTAGATGTTAATGTTAATCCTAATTTCTTAGGTCGTAGAGATGTGCTACCAACGCACAAAGAATTTCGCCAAGCTCACGTTTTTGTACACTATCACTGGAAATGTGGAGAAGCTAGGAAAGATGTTGCGAATTGCTGGAGTTCGAAAGGACGTATCTTCTCACTACTGTACATCATTGGTGCTGGGTGATGTACGAGAGCGTGTTCGGCTACTGAAAAACACTGGACAGATTTCCCTGGCGTACTGGACTGCTATTAATCATGGCTTGGTCGATGAGTCCAACGAATTGATGGAACTTTTAGATGAAGAGCAGCTGAAGAACTTGGAAGCAGATCCTAATGCCAAGCTTCTCTGTCCTCCTCCTCCACTATTTTTGTTTGATGAGAACTGGCCTCTTCTGACTGTTTCCAGGGTATTACACTATCTAGGATGAATTTGTTGTTTTTGCTTTATTGGGAGTGGATTGTTTCTATTCAGAATCTTTTGACTGGTTTCAGAGTGTGTTTGAAGGACCAGCACTGAAAAATAAACCGACGGGTTTGGCTACGGGTACTGGATTAATTACAGAAGAAATTGATGTGGAACCAACTGGAGGCTGGGGTGACGATGAACTCCAGTTAGATGAAGACAATACAAGCAGAAAAGTTTGAGGATGGAGAAGTTCCTGCTGGAGAAGGTATTTTATTGGCATGTTAAACCTGTTGTAGATGTTGACGGATTTATTATTAATATACTTTTTTTCTGAAATTTACTTTTCAAGGTGGTGGATGGGATATTGATGATGACATTGAGCTTCCGCCTGATGTGGAAGTGCCAGCAGCGGACACTGGTAATGAAGGCTTCTTCGTGGCTCCAACTAAAGGCGTTCCAGTGCCACAACAATGGACTAATACTTCCAAGTTGCCAGCGGATCATGTGTACGCAGGCAGCTTTGAGTCTGCTGCAAGACTGCTCAATGACCAGTTAGGCTTTATCAACGTTGAGCCATTTAGGCAGTTGTTCTTAACGGCTTACACCCGGTCACGTGCTGCATACACTGCGCTTCCGATTTTGCCATCCTTAAACATGTACCCGCTTCGTAACTGGAAGGATCAAAAGACTTCAGCACCCGCTGTCGGCATTACCATTGCTGATCTTATTCAAAGATTGCAGGTGAGTCACAGAACCAAATTAAACTACAAATGCCCAACCAAATAACAATTGCTTCAAAGCCAATACAGTTAACATGGAAAAGTCTACAAAAAAAAATTATTGTTTATTTCAGGGTTCCTACCAATTAACAACTATGGGTAAATTTGGAGAAGCTCTGGATAAGTATCGAATCCTTTTGTTGAACATTCCACTCTTGATCGTGGATAACAAACCTGATATAACTAAAGCACAAGAGTTGATTTCGCTGTGCCGAGAGTACATTTTAGGTATGTAATATATGTAAATGAAGTACGCTATTGAATTTTGATTTTCTGATTCGCGGATAATTAATTGTAAATTCTTCTTTTAATTGCAGGCCTTCAAATGGAGTTGTTTCGAAAGGATCTGCCGAAAGATAAGCTTGAAGATCAGAAGCGAAGTTGTGAGCTGGCAGCGTACTTCACCCATTGCAGCCTGGATGCTGTTCACCTGATTTTGACTTTACGTACCGCAATGAATTTAACTTTCAAGTTGAAAAATTACAAGTCAGCATCCTCATTTGCTCGCCGTCTTTTGGAACTGGGACCGAAGGCTGACATGGCTCAGCAAACTAGGAAACTTCTTCAAGTCTGCGAAAAAGAACCCAATTGACGAGCACCCGATGGAGTATGATGAGCACAATCCGTTTTCCGTGTGCGCCAAAACCTACAAGCCAATCTATCGTGGAAAGCCTGAAGTGAAGTGTCCTTTCTGCGGCGCCTGCTACATGCCGCAATTTGCAGGTATCTTATGTACTGTTTGCACTGTTGCTGAGGTAGGCAAGGATACTATGGGTCTACGCATCAGTGCACTCCAGTTCCGCTAAGAAATTCCATGCTATCTTATTTAATTATCGAAATTGCAATTAAGTCTTATAATATTCTATGAAGGTTTGTAAAAGCTGTAATCTTTTATTATGATAATGAATGTGTAACATCTTATAGTATTGTCATCTTATTATCTTATTTAATTTGAATAAAGTTTCAGGTGCCGAATGAGAGTCGTCTTGTCCAAATTTATTTTGCTGCATATTTACAAACGCATCATAATCATGGATGAGAAGATTCATTTCATAGAATGAGAAACATTTTAAAAAGGCTTGTTGTTCCGCTGCATGCTGAGCATCCAAAACAGCTCCCAGCTCATTTGACATTTATGACTATTTCTCTACCAATGAAACATGAGGAAGTCGCAAACAAAGGGCTAAAAATATCCCCCGTCATCATCACCGTCACGTCTGCTGCTGCAAATCAAAAGCACCTAAAATAAACGCCTCTGGCTTTCCCATCTCTGAAAGATTTACATTGATTTGAAATGAAAGAGGTTGCACAAACAATGCATGGAGAGACCGACCCACTCGATTTCTCTTTACCTGGTTGGCACTTCGCAGCTTCAAGTTGGCACAACCTCCGTTACAGTCGTTACAGAATGAAGCACGGCAATAATAAAATAACTTTAATACCTGATGACAACCATCCTACCCCTTTTCGTCTCTAAAATGCTAAAAATAAGACAGCCTCTACATCTTGTGGGGAGACTGAGATTCGCTCACGTTCTTCAACAAACGCTCTTCGTACCCATTCATCAGTCAGTGGTGATGAGCAGAAGAAATATCAAAAGAATTTGTTATGTCTGTAACACCACCAACAAAGATTTAGGAAACGAACGTAGGCGTAAGTAATAACAACAGCGTCTCTGACAGCGTCTGCGTCTACCACTCCTCGGTCCTATTAGCGTTCTGATAATGTGACCAATTGGTCTGTCAATACTCATTATATCTTCGTTTCGTCTGTCTATGAATACCTTGATACTCTGATGAATGGCGCATTAATGTCAATGTCCTTTGTTAACATTGTACATAAAATATAGTGCTCAATGTAAATACAAAAATACAATGTTTCCTATGCACCCTTGATTTATCTGAAATTTTCCAGAATTATCATTTGAAAATCACAAGGAAGTTGTGAGATCTTACTTTAATTGATCATTTGAATTTTGCATGTCTTTTTCTCAGTGTAAATAGCAACAAGGATTTAATATGGTCAATTCTCTTAAAGGAGGAAATAAATTTTTATTCGTGAACTAAGGCTCACAGCTCGGTTTTGCAATGCCCTTTTTAATAGCATGTTTCAAATTAACAAAATTTACAAGGTGAGCTGTTTTGAAAATGATTAGCATCACAAGAGATTTTACGATGCGAAAATCTTTGATTATATGGTTCATAAAGCGTTTTGCATTTATTTCAAGTCATGATGCAAGGGTCGTAAGTAACGTAACGTAAGAAATTGTAAGTTTTAGATTTTAGCAGCAAGTAAAGATGGCAAGCGAAAAATATAAACACCTGCATAATCTACAATTCATCCATGTCTTTTTTAATATTTTCCACTTTTGTGTTATTAGACGCGAAAAGTACCTGTGTCATAGACATGATTGAGTGAGTCGTCAGAAGAAAAAAAGGCAAGAAAAGAAGAAGCTCCGTTAGCTTTTATACTGCAGCTTTTCGGTCAAGTCAACTAATTAAATTGCGGCGGAGTGGTACCAATACCGATATTATGTAAAAATAGGAAAACTACTCAGCACTTGCTTAGATCTGTGCATGCACGTATTTTAATGTGCCCATAACGAAACGGCACTTTTAGGATTCTACCCTGCCCAAAAAGCTATCATTGAAAAAACCTGACCCGTCATTGATACTGCAGCAGGTTGACAAACTTAGAATTTATCAGCATTCACGCACCACTCTTTTATTTCAACTCTCTGAACTCTGAGAATTTTTATTTCTTACGGATTGCAGATACTAGTTTAAGTATCGATCCGGCATTAAGTCAAAAGTCGAGAGTGCTTCGAGTATGGCACGATCGACCTACATAAAACACATTATGACTTAATGCCATTTCGACGTTTTCTATGTTCACCGCCAAGTTTATTGGCAGGTCGTGTCATAAGTGAATTTGCATAACCTAAAAAAATAATGGAAAAATAAGCTGCTGCTACCATAAAACAGTAAAATTTGACACTGAATGAGTTTAAGTTTCTGAAAGTAGGTAACTATGAAAAAAGTAAAATTCAGAAGAAAATGCTTAGCTGACAAATTGTCAGTGACAATATAAAATAATTTTCTTCTGATACATAATAATAAAAATAAATCAGCTAATTCATTACATTGGGATAATTTACAAAGGATTATAAAAGACAAGATTAAAAGGCCGCAGATGGCAGATAGATTAGACTAGAAGTCTCATATCAATTAATTTAATTAATTAATCATATTAGGCACGTTAAAACAAGAATGATGAGTAAATTTATTTATAAAAATGTGTAGAATGCAGTCAGTCAGTAGTAAATATTACCGTAACAAATAATACATAAAACATTACGCGTAATTAAAACGGATAAATTTTTGCGACGAAAAAAACCAGTTTTATGTCTGCCTCACTTCAAATGTTCGTTTGAATGATTAGAAGTTGAGACCACGTTTTAGAAGGCAAATGCAATAATAGGTAACAGTTGTCTTTTCTATATGACTAACATTGTTGAATCTCAACCGGCATTTTTCTTGTTAGCGCATACTTTGGCAGAGATATTTAAAAGTTATGATATGTGACACTCCGTCTTTCTTAATTCGTTTATTGCCAAATGACAACGGGATTTGCAGAATGTTTTGAATAGTAAACCGCATTTGTGTAACCTCATCATAACAGGCTACACACATTTTTGAATAATTGCCTTAAATAGTTTATGCATTGTATTTATTTCATGTAAAAACGGGCATTTGCAAGTCTGCACCATTACCTTTATTTTGTGTGCTAATTTATTGCTTTCAGCTTGTTCGAATAGTTATAACAACAAGCAAGATATTTGCATTTCACCTGCCAGAGAAAATAAAATCATTGTTTTTCTGAAACTGAGTAAGCAGAGATGTTTGAAATTACTGGTTAAATTGGAGAAAATTTTTTTTTGTCGAAGTCAAATATTCACCAGAAACCCATTGTTTTATGTGTAAACTAAATTCGAGTAGTGTGCAGTTAGGTAAATGTGATTTGCTATTCCATGTAATATAATCATAGAAGAAATTAAAAGAAAAGAAAACCCAACCCTAAAATGTCTGGCTTCTGGCCAATGTCCAAAAAAATAACATTGAGTGGGAACCCGTAAAAAGGGTCTTTCTAGAATCCGCGAGCACTGACTATAAATTCCGTTTTTTGGTCAATCTCAAGATGCGCGTCAAATCACGTCATCCATTTCGACCTCTCGTTGCTGCTGCTCCATTAAAGAGTTGACCTTTTCAAAGCCGCGTATTACGTAGGTATGTTGGTATGCACCAAGGTATGCGAATTTCCTTGAAGGAATGCACTCCAATCATACTTTTCACCTTTCAAGTGTCTTGGGCCACAGTTATACACAAAAGAAACACGCATGCATACTTTAAGCAGAAGAAAGAGATTAAATCAATAGTTTCGTGCAAACACGCATTAAAAATGCACCTACCGACATCCCTGTATGACATTAAGTATGCAGGTTATGTAACTCAATCTAATATTTAATATGGCTGGTCGGTGTACTTTTGGGGATACCGCTTTGTTCATTGCAAACGGCATCGTGATTTGGTCATCTTGTTTATTATTACTGACGCTCGTGTGAGTGAAACTGATGCTTGCCTGATCCATCCCACCCAACCCCTGCTCGATGTGTATTGCATTTTCCAAAACTTCACGTTTTTGGTTTTTTCCCTTTGCTCTATGCTGTGACGTAAGCTGTTGCGTGACGTAAGCGCCTAAAAGGCGCGAGTCCGG
>VYYJ01000938.1:0-40103 GCA_021029165.1 Cyphoderus albinus
TATTTCAAGCCAAGTCAAGCCAAGTCAGGCTTGATTTGAAATTTCAAACTTCAAGCCTGGCTTGAATTCTGGCTTGCAAGCTTTTTTTCAATCCGCTTGAAAAAAAGCTTGATTTGAATTGATTTGGCTTGAGGTGATTTGGATACATCTCTAGGTCACACACATGCCGTACCTACAGATGTGATACGAGCCGATTCTTCTACGTTACGAGTGAAAAGAATCTAACTAGAAGATAAGTTTATCATTTCATTTCATTCACATACACATTTTAATAGACAATTTCCAAAAAAAAAAATACTTTTTTAAATCATGACAAGTAATCAATTTTTAATTGAAAAAATAAGTAATTACGAGATATCCGTCCATATTTCTAGATTTGAAAAAAAATCCTTTCCCGAGTACTCGGACAGAAACTCGAAAGCAAAGGTACATTCAGTGAAAAGACTTGAAGAAATTGACGTTTTGCTTTAATGATGGGAAGGAATCTCGAGTGCCAAAAATCTCAGGGCCTCATTTATAATTTGTCTGTCAGATTATTGTTTGATTTCAGTGGGTTTTATTAGTCACTACTAAAAGCATTTTTGCTTGTTTCTCCTTTCTCTAACAAGGAACAACGCAAGTTTTTCTGTGCTTCTTTTCTTTTGTGTCATATCATATGTCAGAATTAATCTTTACAGGTCTTGAGCCTGTAACTGCCTGTAGAGGGAAACTATCGAAGTTTTCTGACAGTGATGACATGCTTGTTTTATGTGGATGGCAAGATGCTGATGCTTCTTCTATCCATCCATTGCATTGATTTCCTGGTCGGAAAGAGATTCGCGGGCTGGCTAACGTCGTCACATAACACTTTCTCAACTCCTTTTGTTCTACTATATTTACAGCAATACGAAAGAAAGTGCAGAAGGCAAGCAAACGACGGGAAGGGGAAGAAGCACTTCTCTTCAAGAGGAAATTCGATCATTCCATAAAATAGGAATATAATATAGAAAAATACGACGGGGCGGAAAATGTTTTTTCTTCTCCCTAAAATCCTACATTTTTCTTGCCGCAGATTTTCTTTTGTGTTGGCCAGTAGCCCAAAACGACAAGAAAACGGTGCGACGCGGTAGATGTTTCAGAGGATCTGACAAAGGTCAATGGCACAGAGCTTCCGGAGAAATTGGGGCTGTCTGCAGGTCAGAAAATAAATGAATAAAAATAACCCACAAACAACAATAAGGGCCAAAGTTTACTCCAGATAAACTTATGGTAAGATAATATAATAAAATATTGTCTACTTTAGCCATTTTCGTGCGTGGGCCACAAGAAAAATTATCGTCACCACAAAACGTTGAAAGAGGGAAAAATAAGTCAGGAATACAAAACTTACTTCGTGATCCGAATTTATTCCCTCCAACTTTTTATTTTTTATCCTTATTTTACTGTAAATTCAGCAGGGATTATTTTTACAATACTGGTTTATGTAACCTCCATTTTAGTTATTTTTAGGTTTATCAGGAGATTAGAGCTTACGTCAGAAAAACATCTTCGTTGGCATTCGACATTTCAATTTTGTTTGATTCACACACAGTATCTGAATCAGATAACAGATAGATCACAGATCTTTTTATGTAGATGTAGAATCATGGTATCAGAAACACATTAAAGTTATGGGACTCGATTTATAAGCAAAATTATCCTGGAGTGAGCAAGCGCAGCACAAAAAATAACGTATCACTTTGTCCCTGCATCACATTTATGATTTTTGGTGCTTGATGCACCACCTTCTCACCACTGCTGCACTTATGGTGTCTTAACGTAAGATGGTGAACGCAGCTGTCTGCATCGTGAACCTCTGTGGTCCCACTTTTGGGAGTGAGAAATTGCCTACCTCAGCTTCTTTGATAACACGAAGTTTTCCCGAGTATTGTATCTTCCTTCCCTGGAAATCTGGATGGTAATGGAGGATGGGTAGAGACCTCGGTTCGGTGGCCATTAAGCTTGGCTACGGTCGTCAGAGACATTTTTGACATTGCAACGATTCTTCTTCTTTCTGAAGATTTGTTTTTTGTTTTTGTTCTGAGCGAGAAAAAAGCCCACTAAGTAAACTCTCTCTTCCTTTTATTTCCCTGCTTCGTGGAGGTATTCTTCTAGGAATATTAAACATATGTCATCACCGTCAGGCTGCACACTTCTTCACGATTCGATTCTTCCAAAGATTTAACTTCCAAGCATCATTTTTATTTTCTGGGAATGCGAACGGGACACATAAAAAGGCAAAAGCGTAACTGAGTGAGTCTGCTTTTACATAATGTATCGAGTAAATTGATACTATTAGTTATATATACTATTTCCGCTCTATTTTATTCCAACTGTAGCTCTTGGCTGCTCCAAAGTTCAAGGACTGTAAAATTCTCCAAACTTAGGTGAGTTCAAACTTCTCTTATTTCTTGCATTGTAGACTGCTGGATATCACGGGAAAGACATTATTCCTGAGAATCCAAAAATATGCAATCTTAACGTTTTCATGTGTAAACGTTAAACGCGTTAAGCTCCATTTCTCAAGCAGAAAAATAGTGCAGGCAGAACTCAATAAGAAGTTTTACGTAAGCGTGAGAATAGGAAAAGCGGCAGCAAGTTTTTTCTGTTTCCATAAAAGTTAGTGAGAGAGGTAGAGTGGAGGTAAGAATGATGTAGCGTTACTCAACTCTGTCCTGACTGCTTCCTTGCCTGCCTCTTCTCTTCTCTTCATCAATATTTCACGCAATCACAGTTTCCTTCTACGATCCCATCTCGGAATGGGAGAGGCTAGTACTAAAATAGGGGACTGTTTGATATTTTTTCTCCTTCCCTTTCCTTTTCAAACTGTTTCTGCCACACTTGCTTTCACCACAAATGAGGGGAAATCAAACGGTGCTATCGCCTCTATTCTAAATTCTAATGCTTTTCATTCTTCCCAATCAATAATGCAGCCTCATACGAAACATGCATGTGATGTGAGTGGAGTGAGCACACTTAAGCAATATATAAAGTTTACTGCAAAAAGCCAGAAAGCAGCAGAAAAAATAACCGAGGATGAAGAAGATGAAGATGGTTATTTCGTGCATTCTAAAATGGGCCTTCGTTTCTATTTACCTCAAGTCATTTCGTTTATAGTGCACGGCTCAAGCATCATACAAAGTGAATGCATGTAGACGGGTAAGTTCTGGGAGAAGTGTTAAAAATCAGTAATACGTGGCTTCCTACAAATTTCCTTCCAGAATTGGGTCACACTACACCCGAAAAGAGTAGACACCAAGATGACGATCAACGGTCATCATCATACATACTGATGCAGTTTGAGTTGGACACACATGGATTTTGACTACACATCTGCTGCTTGTTCCACTTCAGAGTTTCTTCGATGTGAGTAACTAAACTAAACACGCCTCACTGGCTCTACTGGAATATATTTCAGTGTATAGGCACACTAATACACAGTATGTAAGTAACATTTTCAAAATGTCCGAGTCCTAGCTGAAAACGCCCATTCAATACGAAAAGAGAGCAGATGACGGCACCGAGGAATCACCTTGCAATTTTGGTGTGCAAATGTAGAAAAATGATGGTTAAAAATTCATCAAATGAGTTTATTCATCAAGACAGGGTTATAATTCATTGCGTCAGGTATTTTTTTATTGCGTTGTCAGTTTTTATTTTTCCTTGAAAATACATTTTTCCTTAAAACGCGTACACGTAAAATATATAAAATGTTTCCTTTTTATTGGTCAAGCAAAAAAATGAGCAAGGAGAAAGTGCTGCTGACTTTTTTGTGCTCGGCTGGGTACTCAACATGTCATCTTTTTAAAAGCAAACATGCCAATAATAATGACGATGCGAATCTGCCGTAATAACAAGCGTGTACCGAACCAAGACTAGAACTTTTTTCCACAAAAAATCCGGGTCGCCCTATATCAATGTCATGAACATTTAACCTGTTCCTTTCTGTGGCTTGGCAGAAGATGACATGACATCTTTCACGAACGGTTCATTACAACCCTTTTCCCCATCAACTTTTACTTTCTTCTTATTTATCACACAAACAACATCAGAACGATAAAGGTTGCACAATCTACGGGCGACTCTTTGTGGGTGGCATGTTTCTGCTGATGCTGTTGCGTCTTTTTTATAGCGTTACCACTTTGCTATTTTTACCACAAAAGTAGAGAAACGCTTCCTATTTTTCTGGGGTGATGGTAAAAAAAAGTCGCAGCTATACTTTCTCCAAGGAGGAAATGGTAGGTTTTTTCTTATACCACCATTTCTAAGCTAAACAAGCTAAACGAAGCTATTTTACTTTTTTTGCTGAGTCACCTGTGTTGTTTGTAAATAAATGAAACCAAAGAGAATAAACTCAAATAAAAATACCTATGTGGGGAGAAACCCCCTTTTTTGTTTCTTATCCAGAGCAGAGAAACAAATTTTGAACAAGACAAAATTCCTCTACACAAAAGTAAAAAGGTACATCTGAAAACTTCATGTTCTACTATAAATAAACTGTAAAGCTACTATTTAGAAAGAGTCAGTGGCATGATGCCACCACTGCACCACCATCATCATCAACAATCTGAAGAATACCACGGCCATTGCCACTGTTTACGAATTGTAGAGTGGAAAATGTTGGGATAACGTCGAACTTAAAGTGGGAGACGGATCTGAAGAACTATAAGTGAAAGCAAACTTAACCGGGGAGAAGACGAAATCAGCAAGTAACTTCACATTACATCTAGGAACTAGTAGTAAGCAATGTGAGTATACAGGGTGGAAAAAATAGAGGAGAGCTCTGCGGGGAGACAAGGCAATAAATAATGTTCGTATTGTTGCCACTTCTGTTGAGAGTAATAATTTATAGCCTGTTGTTGTAGAAAGTCGTGTGTCTGTGAGGGCATTGTGCACTTCTTCCTTATATGTATTCATATAAATTTCTATATTCCATTCATCCGATAGGGACACGCTACTTATTATATAATAAATGTATTTTTCTATTTTTCTCCATTATTTAAAACCAAGTTTTTACTCTTCTTTCGTTCGTCCATCAGCATCAAGCATCCAAGAATGTAGGTAACGGCAAAAACCTTATTTCGAGTTGGAGAGCTTCAGGAGAAAAATGGGTTTCTCTGTAAATACAGCAGATTTTATCCATTTTCTCGGTACTCATGATACCATCATGATGTAGTGAGAAGTGAGAACTCCAAAAAATTCATCATTTATCCTAATATGCGCACAATGGGCAACTTTTCTGTCCATTTCGTGTTTAATATAAAAATACATTTTAATATGATATATTACGTGGCACTCCCGTATTCCTCGTTGTACACAATAAGAGAATGATGGGAAGTTGAGTTTTCTAAATAGAGTGCATATGTGCATATTAGTAGAATGAAAACAGGCTCACTTTACTGCGAACTGTCGAGAATGGTCAGGGAACGCATAGCTCATGAATGAACTCCATTTCCTTTCTTCACTTTCTCATTCCAACTTTATGTGGAGCAATGCTCGTCGCTGGTGCTCTACATACGTTGTTTGGACACATGAAGAAGGCATTTACTGGCACTGCATTCTTTTCACTTTAGTTCTGTATTCTGTATGCCTACGCCTTTGTCACGACTATTTTTGCAACAAACAATAAATTCGCACACTCTTTCATAAAGAATGTATTCCATTTGCTTACTTCACACGCTTGTAGGATTTTAACTTTTATTGTTAAGAAATGTGCATTTTTGTTTTTCTTCCTTTTCCTCTTTTTTCATCGCTTTGATTTTTTGTTGTTCTTTTGAGCAGAACAAAGTTGAGGGGGTTTCTCATTCTCATGACTTTGTACTACTATCTGATTGCAAAAGTTTGTTTCAGAAAGCCACCTCGACTTATCTGATTACATGTCCTGTTTTAGGTACGGGCTCGAAAGAAAACTAGAAAAATTGCTTTTCTTTGCTTCCCAAGAACTGGAAAATTCTATTTCATTGTTGCATCCTACATCCTTTTCACGATAACCGCTTTTTATAGGATTTGTTATTTGAGCAGTTATTAATGTGTATTATGCAATCAGGAAAGCGAGAGTCTCGTGCTTTGAAATGAAGTCAAATATTTTATACTTCTGATAAGATCTCAGACTGACGGTAATTGATCATGTGGGAGAAAGTTACATAACATAGCCGCATTATGACATTGAAATCAAAGTGGAATTTCCATTAGCTTAATAACACTTCGTATCTGGTAATCAACAAAATTTTAAAATACAAGTTAACACCAACCATACCATGCGCCATGATACTTTTGCTGTGAGTGGTAGCACCAGTTTGTATTTTCATGGGTGAGTGCAACATGACACATCTTGATGACTGCAAGAATGATAACGCCTTTGTAATAACAAAAGTGGAAATTCATGTTCACGTTTTCGTTCTCTTTCGTCCCGTTGTTCTCTCGTCTCGTCTTTATTTATTCTTTGTCTTCATTCAGAATTGTATCCAACGAAAGTGCGCGACCTCATATCGGATTATCCGCTCACATTACTGGAATCGGCATATGCTGCATCCCACTCATCAATTATTTGGTAAGTGTGTCAAGTCAAGATGTGATTGTATCGTTCTCTGAACACTTACACACTCATATAAAATGTATAATAATGTTATTTTATTATTACTATTACAACATCTCTGCATTTTCCTTATTTTCAACGTTGCCCCTTTACTTTGACTCTTCTGAGTTATGTTCTGTTCAAGTCCGTAATTTCAATGCGAACGACCGAAATGTGAACCAGAATTGGAAGTCTGGGGCTGAGACTGCATCCGAGAAGGAGGCAATTTTCCGGTTGGTGCAGGAATTTCTGTTAACTCAACTCCGAGATTTCTGGTGAAGTCAGAATGGGATGCTGAATTTTTTATTGACTTTCACCAAGACTATCATTCAAAGTTTAAGAAAGGGAAAGAAGAGGAGGAAAATGATGATGATAAAATATGAGATTTAAAAAAAGAAACCAAACTCAGAGTCAGACAGAATTGAACCGACTGCGTTTTCTCCTTTCCTATCGCCTCTTCGTGCATGGAAGGGAAACCCAACGAAAATCATTTATCTAGAAATGCTTGTAGCCCATTAAAAATCATGAGACAGCCCGCATGAGTTGAATGAGTGTGTAAAGCCATAATTCTATTGAAAGGGAAAACAGCCATTTTTCTCTCTCTATCAAGTATAATTCATTTTTATTTGTTGTTGCGATTTTGTGTATGGTCGAGCATTCGCCATTTATGATAAAAAGTGAAAGTAGATTTTTATGTGATGACAAAAGTCCTGCTCAGCTTTTATTATATTCCGAGAAAACTTATCGAATATTCATGATTCATGATAATGCCTCACTTATCGATAAAATTGGATGTGTGAGAGTCCGTTCTTTAGAAGTGTACATTTTGTAATCTTGTTGTGGTAATGAGACGAAGTTGGCTCTGGCTCTTTTCTGCACTCCGCACTTCGCCTCCCTCCCGGGAAGTTTGGGTACCACGGAGAAAGAACAATGACTGAATAGGGAAAGATTCCAAGTTGGTGCAAGGAAAATGTGCACTGCTGCCAATACCAAGGTGAGGTGACTGCACTTTTCTACTTTATACAGTAAAAAATTGTGAAAGTTTTCAACCTCTTGGCATCTAATAATTCATTCACAGCCATGAAAAGATAACAGAAAATGTGTAGGTATTTATCACTTTTGGGCTTACAGTTCAGCTCAGCTAGCTCTTTTCTGGTCCGGGTTTAAAAAATGAATTCATAAAAATGAACATAATCCTACATTATTTCATTTTGCACAAAATATAAAAACAAGCCCTGAGAAGAAGCTCGGCTTGGCCAACTTTGATGGAAGAAGGGCTTAGCGTGACCACCGAACCGAGAAATGAGCAGCCTCAACTCAACAACAGCACATTCAGTTGACATTACTTTGGCCAAAAAATGAGTGTGCAAAGTGAGCAGCTCCTTTTTCTCCGCTGTGGCTGCTGATATGAGATGATAAAGGCAGGAGCAGAGCAGAGAATGGAGACTATGGAGAGTAGTCAAGATCAAGGATCACGGCACGGAGATGAGGAGGCTCATGAACTGAGCCCATTACGTGGTAATGAATTGAGACGAAACTCGTCCAGAAGGAAACGTCTCGTTCGCCAGTCTTCTGTTGTGGAAGCTCCAAGTGACTCCACGGGTGCTATTATGATTACCCCTTGGTGGTAATATCTGTCATGACTAAAAATTATTAATGTGTATACACGAACTATAGGCACGTTTATACTTCTGCAACCCTTTCGAGCTCGGCGGCGCGTTTATCAGTCAGTATCATACGGTAAGTTTCAACATAACACAGCGCGCCCCAGTATCTATAATAACTTTCTTAAAGGGATAAATCATACGAGGAAATATTATTACTCCGAAAGTGGTTTACATATGTTATTCTTGCTTAAAAATGGCTTTCATTACTGCTCTCTTTTACTTTTGTGCGCATGCAATGCAGTCTTATGAGTAAAACTTGGTCAGCGAGAAGAAACAGCCACGTCTTAACTTACAGCTATTAACGTGTACTTGGAAAGTTTTCGAAAGCAGTGGAACGATAATTCCTCGAGAAATATTACATTCAATTAAGCCTAATAAAAAATTGCTACAGGGCCTTTGGGTCTAATTTTATTTGTCAATACCAATACTTGTTTAGTTCTTTATCCACAAAACCAAAAATTTACAGTAAACTTCTCCCTCGACTGTGATGAATCTAATGGTGGATACAAGTAAAACTACAGTGCAATAAAAACAGGTTCGGGTCGAGCCAAAGAAAGAAGTAGCCCAACCGAATCCCATTTTTCATACCCGTTAATAACACTGGCAGTAAACGGAGGACTGTAACATAAATAAACAAAAAATATAAAGGCTGCAATGCAAGTGCGAACTCCTGACTCTGACCATTTGCCATTCTTTGTGGCACAACTAGGATACTTACATACTTACGTAAACTGCCACTGACGTGACAATTTATATTTCAAACAATATGTCGTGCTGTAAAGTCTGTGAACTTGTTGCAATGAAATTGAAAGGCATCTGCTGATGAACTCTGTTCATCTTTTGTTTACTGCCGTTTCCCAACAAAACCGAGTGAATAGAGCAGAAGGGTGCAGCTTGACAAGACTAGACTATGGAGTGTCTAGTCTAAACATGTCATTAATGATCCCATTGACGTTTTCAATGTACACAAATGGCCTTATATGAGAAGCCTTTTCATTTCATGTGGCATTCTCTCAAATGGTGGCGAAATGAACGGAAAAGGGAATGCTGGGAAAGGATGATTACTCCTCTACTTAAAACTTCATATCAAATCAGTTAGACCGTTGAGATTGAGTTTAATTCTTTCATTCCATGTCTCTTCTTCCCAAAGATAACTCTGCTCATAGCAGTATGATAGCACAGCCAGCTTTTTTATCGCCCACCCTCTAGTCCGCCCACTTTCACTCTTTTTAGCCATGAATGTTAATGATGACAGTTGAGGAGCGAGAGCTCATCACACGCAGCCCACTTACCAAAATGAATGCGGTGCGATTACTGCGATTCTAAATCTCGCGCTGGTCATAAAACCAAACCAGAGTTTATTTTATTTGAGAGAGGGAACGAAGTAAAGTGAACCATGGATCATTTTTACGATATTACCATAACCATAACGTATACTGCATGGGAGTAGTAACCATTTAACAATGAAGCAAGAATATGGTCATTGTGTAAATGATTTCTGCTAAAAAATGACTTTATCCTTAACCCTTATCGTGTGGAGCATGCCTTAAAACTTGAAGTATTTTCAGTCTATGGTCATGACCAAACGTTTCTCGCGTTACTCTTATCGTCTTCGCCATGAAAAAGAAGGAAAGGACATTTTCCAACAGAAGCACATGCTGCCCATTTATCCAAACGTCAGGTATTTGTTCATTGTGACAAAGCAGTCCTTGGTGCCTTGAATGCTGCAAGGAACTCTGAACTCTCTGATTTTACCTAAAATGTACTCTTACGAGTGATAGCCTTGACAAACGTGTTGATATGATATGAAGAGAAAATGAAATCTAGCAGATATTTTCGAAAGCAAGTGCGAAGGTGAGTAGGCGGATGAATTTGTTTGAAAAGGTAAGCTTTCTGGAAATACCGCAGGTTGTTTCTGGTTTATAGGTTTAAATATGCAATGCAGCATTTTGCTGCTTTGTGATGCTATAATATATGACTGGAAATGCAGCGTTCGTTTGTATTTGTGGCCCAGGGGAAAAATGTGACATGAAAGGATCCCCACTCGAGAAAGTCACCATTCGAGAAATCGGGATAAAAACAAAAATTTTGTTTTGTTGTGGCTGGATGAGCAAAGCGAGAACAGCAATCATGCGACTTTTTCCATTTCGATGAATTTCTCTTTGCGAGAATACAGCAAGTTTGTCAACCGCTGTTCGTACCAACCCGTGAGCGTGGTTTTCTGAGTGTGGTGATAATCAAAGCATATCATTTCGTTTCTTCAAAATTTCAATGTTTACCTGAAAAGTGGTGGTACGCGCGGTCACTTTATTCGGTATGTATCCATACTTTCCACTTCATCCAAAGTCACAAACACAATTAGGGAGATTCCCTGGAGCAGAATTTTCAATTTAGAACGTTTTTAGTCCATGACCTCTCTTAATTATCCTGACATTTTAAATCTAACGGTGTAGAGTACGGTTGGGGTCGATTCTAATATTCAATTACACGGTAAAATTAACAGCACCAAATAATTTTAAGTCTAACTCGAATTTTATGTAGCATTAAATAGTGAAGCGTTTATTTGTATCAAATACCAAATATTTACACTCTGTTGCCCCTCCACAAACCGTAACACAAGTGACTAAATTTGAAAGCAGTCACGCCTCCGGAACTCACAAAGTTTTTGCTATTGTTTGAATAATCCTGACATGATGATGATTTCCCAGTTTTGGAGAACGGAATCATTGAAAGGAAACAAGCATTGTTTATCAAGTAGACAATTACGATACACCCTCTGCCTCGAAAATAATGTTTCGTGTCACAGAGATGGTGATTCAAACTCGGTTTGAAAAATCGACCTTCTCGGACTGAATCGTTCAGAGTGAAAAATTGATTACTTTAGTGGAAGAACGATGACATGTTTGTTGATTACTCAATAACAAAACATTCTCTACAATATCAATCAGTCATGATGACAGTCAATATTTATTATATTCACAGATAATGCACACAGTTTTAAATCGAAAGGACGCGTTTCGTAGAGAATAAATTCCAATCCTGAAAAATCTACCGTACATTTTCAGATGAAAAATTGTGTCACTAAATAAACAATACTTCATGGTTTTAATTTAATATCGATGGTGCGCCTCAATTCTTTTTTATTCTCTTACTCATATGGTTGACATGATTCATGCTAGCGTCTGGCGTAGATAGAAATCGTTGTCGATTTAAAAAAGTTCGTCATTGTTTCTTCCGGTTCCTTGTTTGACTTTACTTACTTTAGAAGCTTTTGTAAACAAGCGTTCGTTTCATTTTTATTAAATCCATTTGCTCCAGGCATTTAAAAATATTTGTAGAAAGAAGGAGAGAGCAAATTTATCCCGATCATGTGCTATTTTATTATTGAAGGAGAGAACGATAAGAATTCTTCATGATGTAAGATCATATTGATGTGATTATGATAATAGGAGAGGCTTTCTAATTATAATATTTTACAATTACCATAGGTAAAGGTTTTCTATATAGACCTGCTGAAAAGCTGAGAATCCTCCACATTTCTAACCTGGAATCTGCCTGCCACTTCAATTGACAACCGCAAAGTTTTTTGCGCTACTCTATTCTCATTCTCCAAACAAAACATGAATATCAATTTTCAAAATGACAGAGATGTAAATGCAAGTATTTACCTTTCCCCACTCAGCCTGCCAATTTGTACAATTTGTATCCACTTACGAGCATCACAGTTCCTGTCGCTTCTGTTGAACAACACAGCCTCTGAGAGGTGGTTGAGAAGTGGATGAGTTAACAAGTGCTTATACTTTTAGTTTACCTACCAT
Organism: Cyphoderus albinus; assembly: GCA_021029165.1. Lineage (NCBI taxonomy): Eukaryota > Metazoa > Arthropoda > Collembola > Entomobryomorpha > Paronellidae > Cyphoderus > Cyphoderus albinus. Next base: position 12,078 of record VYYJ01000938.1, read on the forward strand.
TTATTGTTATTCCCACCTCGGCGTTTGGAGGCTTGTTTATTTAGTCAAGTAGAAGTGAAAGCACTTGCCGCAACAATGGAAGGTTCTCAATTAATAAGTATAAATGTGAGATCAGTGGAAAAATCTATTTTGCACATCATGGCATACTTAAAATCTAGCAAATGATACCTTTTGCTGTCTTTGCCTTTAACGAACTTTTACAAATGCTCCTGATCAGTTTATTGAAGTTGAATTATTACTCGAACGGAATATTGAAATGGAATGAGGTCCCGTCTAAATTGGGTACGTACGTGGGTGTCCCTCAGCAGGAAAATGTTCAGGGAAGAAACGGAACAGGAGATTGCATTCTTATTTGAATTTTTGGGGTAAATTTTTGCGACATCCAGAGAGAACAAAAGCAGACCAACAGAACGGTATTTGTCCTAGACACGTCGCGTCGAGTCCGAGGAATTCCATTCTATGATGTCACTTGCACCAGCTTAATTTGAATATATAGCGAAAAAACGTATGGCCCCGTTACAGAAAACGAAATAAGGTTACGTTCCCTCACCAATGTTCCACCTAACCCCGTCACAAAACCTGCAATCGAATTGAATGAAACGGCATTTTTCTCAATTCGGCTCAACCAACGAACCACAAAGAAAATAATCCAACTTCGTATTTGACATTAGATTATTTCTTGCGCATCTTCATGGCATGGCTATTGCATAAGCGTTTTCTCCTTGGAATAGGAATGTGCGTTAGAGAGTTTCGACTACATTTGCATTGTTTATACGAATGGGGAAACAAAAGATTCAATGGGTGAGTGGAAAATGGAAAATCCCTGCTCAGTGTTGCAAATAATAAAAACGCGTGCTCCTTCTATTTTCACTGCGTCTCTCTCCTTACTTTATGATGACACACATGGAAGGAATTAAAAGGGAAATAATGAGCGTCGTCTCCTCTACATCATGGTCTTTTCTAACTGCACTTTGTAAACTCTGATAAGTACATCCTTGTAACTACTTTGTTGTTACTTTAACTTTCTATTAATACTTATCTCTCTCTCTTTAGAACTTAACTAGTGTGTGTACGCGTGTGCATCCAGAAATAACAGAGAAGAATGCGCCGAAATAACTATTATTTTTTGCTTTTATTATAATAACATTGTGCAGTGTAACAAAACAGACTACCTAATGGCTCCTGAAAAAGGAGAACAAGATTTTTCGTATGTAAACCGATCTGTCACAAATTATTATTAATAGGCCCCGGCTGCCAGTTTATACCCATTCTCTTGATATTTTCTCTTTCTCTCTTGGCTTTTCCTCATACAGGCGAACCACCGACCAACTTAGCAAAAGCACAAGAGCTCTTTCCTCATCTCTTTACTTTCTTTTTTCTATGCCCGATACATAATAGATCTACCATTAAAAACTAGATTGTAATGCAATAATAACACCATCATCGTGTACATTAGGGAAGCTGCACTGACTCTGATTCTGTCTGAGCGAGTACAGAAATCTTGATCATTTTATTTTACTTTACACTGGTGATTCCAAAAATGCTCCTCTTTGCCAAACAACCGACCGCCGCCAGTGCCACTGTACTACGATACCGCCAGAATACTTGTGGGAAATAATAAGCTTCGCTATTTCGAACCAAGAATAACAACAAATAAATGAGCACCAAGGAGATATATGGAGCATGAATGAGACGCAATAATTGGAGTGTTTCGGTCGGTACTTTTGGTACATGAATACACTGCCGGAATGCTTTTGAAACGCCAGTCAGGGTGCTGTGTTATATGCATAAAATTCCTATGATAATAATGGTTCCCTTGTTGGTGTAATAATGATAATATTATGTTATTATTATTTTGTTGCAATATCAAGCAACGCGACACCATTAAATGTTTAGACTTGGAAAATGACTATTATGCTTCTGTGCTCTGTACACCGAACACGCACATTGTGAAACCGTTATCAATACTACTCTTACCTTGAGATGAAAAGGAAAGTAGGGAAAGGATCAACATTTTCTTTCTGTATGCCGAGCTGCACTAATCAAATTAGTATTTCATTCGTTTTAACTCAACCATCAGCAAGATCGTTAAGCATCATCCCTTTGTTTTGTCAATCTATTCTTTTAAGCATGCTCATACTCACGTTCTTCCGCTTCTCTTGATGCTCATTTCCCTTTTGTTTGTATTTTCAAATTTCAGTGGTCCATTGTTCGTTCCGTTTTATTATTATTATTTACTCCGAAGCCAGAAGGCTTGTTCTTTTACATGACAAGGAAGTGATGCACAGCAGCGTTTAAAAGTAATAAAAGGAAAGAGGCTTCCATTCGCTGAAATTCCCAATTGCATTTACATTTTGCGTTTACTCTACTCTCACTTTATTTGTATATTTCTTCTCTCCTTGCTCTTCACTCTCATTAAAGTATTGATTCAAACAACAAAAGTGGGTGGAATGTAAAGCAGTTGCAGTTTTTGCTTTAATTTTAAACACCCACTGCTCTAATTTCAGCCGACTTCTTGTTAACCAAAATTGTCCAGATTGAATCCAAAACGTGACTGCACTCAAGGTTATCTGAAGGAAAACATTTTGTTGCAGTAGGACAGAATGCGCAAAAATCTGCTTACATCATTACACTCAGAAAATTGAAGAAAATTAAAAATTAACACGAGAGCTTGAAATCATATTACATTATTACATTTAACATGAGAATTTTTGGAACGCAGAGGAAAATGTATTTAGGCTACTGGTAATTTTTAAGTAAAATTAATTGCTGTCTGGCTGTCTGGGTGGTGATGACGAAAGCATGAGCGTGAGCGTAATTGTCACTTTGAAGTAAAGATAGGGGTCGTATGCTCAAACTTTATCATCTGAAATTAAAATTATTAACAAAATGTACTGTTTTACACTGTACAAGTAAGGAAGTAATGTCACTTGTCGACATCGAGTTCAACTCAAATGATTGAGTTAAAAGAAGAGAAAAAAAGATAAACTGAAAACTGACCGTGATAAAACCATCTTGTCTTCTTCGGATTCGTGCTGCAATGTCTCACGTACCTTGCGTCGTCAGGTGGGCGTTTCTGGACCAAAGGTCAGATCAGAGGGAATTAATGAACACATTTACTAAGCTTGGTTTTACAAAACATGTCAAGTGAACGAGCAACGAACCCATTGCTCCGAAACTTACCTTTTCTTTGCACGAGCTTAGCATAGAAATAATACTCAGGCAAACGGACTGGACGGAAAGCGCAGGTGTCCAGTCTTCCGTGAGAATGGAGAGGCAAATGTGACCATTGGAGTAGATGTGTGGGTGGATTGGAATCGTATCTCCGACAAAAGTCACCTCGGGCGAGTCAAACGGGTACTTGGGCGTGAACTTAAACTGCAACTGAAAATGTTCGCCTTCGTACAGGGTACCAGGAGCTCCCTTCAGCCGTATCAGCCATCTGGGAAGGAATAAAAAAATTCTTTTGATAATAACGTAAATATAAAGGTTGCGAGTGAAAGTGAAACTTCGAAAGGTGTGGTTAATGTTTTTTACGTTTCGAGGTCGGGGTGGCCAGCAGATTCTGTATTGACCTCCACACCTTCAGGCGCTTCCTTAATCAACGCTTTGAGTTCCTTCTGGAGGCGACGCTAAAATGTACAATTAGATTTTAAGAATTCAAGCGTACACATCTGGAACAATATAACCGCACAAAAACAAGAGTAAAATCCTAACCTCAGAAGGTTTAGACATCGTCGCGGATGACAGAACAAGGGAACACTTCACCAGTATTGTAAATGTAATTGATTGATCTTGACCCTAGCGGAATGAACGATTTTCAGCAGCGAAACTCAAAATTGGTAGAGCGCACCGAATTGTGGATTTTCCGGGTAAAATAATTCATTACTCAGTTTAATTACTTTGGCAATTATTTTCCTTGTCAACTTGCCCCATGTTCCAAGTATTTAAGATAGAAGTAACAAAATGTTCCCCTGTAGATTTGACTCGTGACAAGCTCGCCAAAGGCGATTAAATCTGGTTGGGTGCCAACGAATTTTAGACTTGCGACCTCTCACGACGGTGTTTCAATGTACAAGTTGCAGAGATTTTCTCTGCTTACAAAAATTTCAGGAAGAGAGTTTCCTGTTCAGATACAGCTTTTTGTACCAACTTTTCAACACGCAATGCAGCACAACTTTCACTGAACGTCTGATAAATAATTCAGGAGGTTTGTTTCTTTGATGTTTTCTTTCGCTTCACTTCACTCACTTAATATGCGGCTAACTTCAAGTCAAAACAACACAGAATGCCACTTTAACAATTTTAGGTCAGAAATTTTTGTAACTGGCCTCCTAAGAGAGTTATGAATCTTTAATACATTTCGAAACCTCACCACAAAGTCAGGAAATTCAATCCCGATGGACAGAATTTGTTTTGCTGTAGCACATTATTATTTTAACTCAGCAAAAATATATTTTTGTGATTTTCAGTTGTCAGTGTAGCTGTCACATTTAGATGCTCTTACACGTCATAATAATGCTCGAGTTCATAGGGTTGCACTTAAATTTTCAAGAAATGGTGTGCAGATGAATGAACATAAATAATTTCAACGCGATCTTTCTTTGGTCGTTTATATTGCAGCAGGTGACAAACTTTGGAGACAAAGTGCAGTAAACTGTTTTATTTGCATCCTCCTCGCATCTCTATTCAAGAAAGATATGAAAACGTTTCCATCCAATTCCAAAACCGATGTTCGTGTAGAAGGAAAAGTGCAAAATTTATAAGTTCTTTATGCAATTTGCATTGGCAAAGTCATAGCCGTCACCGTTGTGAAAATTGAAACCGTGAAAGTTGAATTGTTGTGACAATAATGAAAGCGTTTGTATGCATGTTGCAATTCCGTACCTTTTTCATGAGACAAACTTTCTCCTTCCTGTCCTGGGTATCTTTTTCTTAGGTTAAATTGGAAAATTCCGGCTGTATGACTGTAAAATATTTAAAGATTTTATCAACGCGAAGAGGCACGGTTGTAAACATAAAAAACCGGACTATGAATGTAAACGGTCGGTTATGCGACGTGTTATATAAAGTGGAAAACCCTTTGTGATGCACTGCGCCCGCTACGCAGTAAAATAGAGCAACAATTCCTGTCTCGCATGAACCTTATCTATTCTCCACGAGGTGCTGAAAATGGCACAAGTGGGGAATTTAATCCAGTTGTGTAAAGGGGCACCCGTGAATCATCTCACTCCGAGAACCGTCGCAATCGCAACTTTTATCAGTCCATATGCTTTATTGGTCCATGACAAAAATGGGTTCGCTTATCTTTGCTCCTTTTCCAAAATTGAACCAACGCTTTCCGGAGTTACTAAACTTCCTGCGTAGTGAATAATAAGGATTTCGCTTAATGATCCTTAAAAGTTAAGCAATTAAGACGACTTCACTTAATCTCATGATACAGTAGCAAATAACTGTCTATAATAAATTGCCGTCTCTCATTTCATCTCTGATTTATTATGTTAACTTTAACTCAACTTATAATAGTAACTCTTCAGAATACACATAATTGATCACTATTAGTCAAATCTTTCTGTGAAAAGTCATGTGTCCCGCGTACTCGGAGGGTCGGCTAAATAATTTCTGACACAATTCGCAAAATAATTTAGAAGGGTTATGGACAGCTTTGAAATGTACCTTGAGCTTTTCCGTGCTGTCGAACCTGTCGTTACAGTGGCTGCACGGGAACGTTGACAAATTTTGATGTAGCTTACTGAAAATGTTTCTTTAGAGCTCGTATGTTAGGAAACATTTTATTGCAAATTTTGCACTCCACTTCCTTTGATAAATGAGTCTGCTCGTGTCGTCGTAGTTCATAACGTTTGACAAATTGTCTCCGATAAATATCACACTTGAACGATCGCTCCAGTGTGCTGACGACGAATGTGTAGCATCAGATCAGAAGAGGTTCGAAATGACCGATAGCAAAAGTCACATTCGTAAGGTCGTTCCCCATTGTGTCCTCAAAAGATGAGTTCGAAGAATTGATGAAGTTACAAATGATCTGTTACAGATCTCACAAACAAATTTCTTCTCACAATTGACTCTCGCAGACGTAGAATGGAATCGTTTCTCATGCGCCAACAAATCCTGCTTTTGAGTAAATGAGATTGGACAATGTTGACAAAAGTGGGGCTTCTCGGTAGTGCAGTGTGCACTTACGTATGAGTATTTAGACTAGGCCAAAATTGGAAGTGCTTTCCACAAAAGTCACACTCAAATCATTTTCGATTACTAGATGGAAAGAACTGCAGATAAATGGTAGTGTCAAAGTGGTACTTGATCCATGAAATATATCTTTAATGGTCAGGACGTGATTTTTTATTACCGTCACTTACCATCAGTCAGGTCCATTACAATTAAAGTGGTCCAGACAATGAATTTCAGATTGTGTTGAAAAATAATATACAGAGACCAAGTTACGTACAACGAATATTATTTAAGGAATACAAATCTTGTATAAAAATGACTTGTCGATTATGTTTACAGTTCAAGTGTTCTTAAGCCGAAATACTCCAATTTCATATAAAGCCCCGCGTTTACTTTATTGACAGTGCGTTCCAATGGGTAATTTTACCTTTAGTAAGCATTACAATATAATGGATTTTGAGAACCCTCATGTTTGAACCCAACTAAACATATAAAAACGCAAAGTACTTTTTACTGTAAAAAATACCGCTGGGACCTCTACATGCATAATTTTACTATCCGTCAATGCGTACAACAAGAAGTCAAGGAAAAATCATGCGGCAACCTAAATTTAATTCATGTTTGTTTGTACCCTTGCTAGTACGCGTCTGTATATATGTAAAATGTCCTCGCGAAACATGAATACTAACATAAGCAAATATTTTTTGGAAAGTTGAAACCACCACGTCAAGCCGTCAAGGAAAAGAAGATTTTTGTGCTGCGACAGCAATTATGAAACATTCAACAACATTCTCCATTCTCCTCAACTCTCCGCCGCACTCCTCTGCTCAATATTCCATTTTCTGTCTGAGGTCGTAGGCTTTTATGACAAAGTGTCTTGTGGTAATGTGTAGTATGAATGATCGAAAGAAACGATATCAACGGACGCACCACATTGTCCCTCGTTTCCGCTGTTTTATGCTGCCACGCTGCCATCATCGCAACAACTTATTTTTACCACTATTTTCGCATGTTATTGTCAGAGAATGTTGTGATTGTGAATGAGCGAGTCAGTCATAAAGGACAATATGGATGGTGTCAATAACAATTCAACTCTGACAGTTACAAGCACACACACTGACACACTCTGAGAAATGATGTGCCTTTTTTCTGCAAATCGCCACAAAAACGTTTTCATTCCACTTTTTCATCTTTTAGTGCCACATTGAGAATACATACCTTTACTTATATGATATGTATACACCGTTGGGTACATTTCCAGTAGTGGTGTATTCATTGGATGTTTTAGTTGTTTCATCTGCATATCTACGTATGATGATATCGTAGTCGATATGTAAATACCTTCTTGCCTTCCACCATATCGCTCATTATATTGTAAGTTTTACTGGAGGTAGTTCCAAGGGTCATATTATGAGGCCATTCATACAGCGGAGGATAATGAACAACTTGATTTTCCATGCAAACTACGATATTATTTTCTCGTATATTTTTCATGTGGGGATCATCGTCGGTCGTCATCATCTCGCTTTCTTTGGTGGTCGACGATGCGATGGTTATCAAATATCACATTTCCACTGTTCGTCTAGTCAAGATTCTAGATCTACGTGTGTGGGTATGTGATTGTGTGTGTGAACAGCTCAACAACTTTTTTATACTTTACTTAACCAGATAATTTTATGGCAAATCTTTCTTCTTTCACAGAAGAACAAACTTGAAGAAAAAGAATTTTCGCTTTTATAGCACCAATAATACCGTTTTATGCTGTGCTCTTCCAAGAAAAAAATCATCCATCGCACAATCTTTTCTTTTCGTTGTGGATCGATTGTTACTGCTCTTGTATGCATGTAGGTTATTCGCGCTTTATGAAAATATCTCATGGCTTTGGTTAGCATCGCAGCAGCGAGCATTTCCTCCTTCCCTGGTTTTCGTGTATGAATGTGGGTATTTAAAAATGTCGGAACTGAGATTGTATGCAAGCAAAGGCAGCATGAAAGAGTACACGAGGGAAATGCTGTTCATCAGCAGCATTTAATTTCCCATTGGACGCTTTCGCCAAAAAGAAAAAAAGAATATGAAAAGTTTGTCGGAAGAAAAGTGCTGCTTTATTATTAGTTATTACTTACGCTGCACTTCTCTTCCTTTTGAATACCCAAGTAGGATGAGGATGAACTCAACTCACTTCACTTTTCAAACCTTATGCCTTTTCTTTCACTTCATCTTTTTCGCTTTTGATACATTTTCCTTCCTCTCTCCGTAAAATCTCATACTCATGCTAATGAAGTGACTTCTCCGCAGATTCCGCTTACCTTTACCATACACAAAGGATTTCTCTTCTTTTGTCAGATTTTCTAGACTCAGCTAAAAAAAATTCGAAAGCCGATGATTACGCCGCGTTCCTATTTATATAATAATGAATGAATTCCTGTGCGATGGAAATTTTTTGCATCTAATTGGTGATATTGTCAGTCAGACTAATTCGTTCGGGCACAGACTAAGGTCGTTCAACCAATTTTTTTCTCCGCCAGGTTTTAATGAGGTGGGACACAGAACAGTTTTTCTGAGAGAGATGCTGATGATATTTTGCGTTTGCATAAAAATGCTTTCAGTGATGCCATCACCTTTTTTGGGATGAAAGTTAAAGATTATAGGATTACATAAGATCATACGAAGAAGTTTCAAACAAAATTAAACAACCCAACAATCCCGTCTTTGGAATTACTGGGATCCAGTCTAGCTTTTTAACCTCGCATAGTTTTTAGTGTAATGTTCCAGCGTAGGTTTAGGCTAGGCAATTATGCACTAATAAATACAAATTTATTTTTGAGGTTAAGTAAGGAAAAGAATGAGGTAGAATCGAAGCAATTCACGTTAAGGTATACTGAGATTCTTTATTAAATCCAGTTGAGTAAATAAATATTATAATCCATGTTTAGTACTAATTCATTGCTATTCTTTAATTTAGTCATTAATTTATTATTAAGCTCCTCCTCGATAAGCACAGGCAGTATTGTGACCTATAACAAGAATTCAAATAAATTTTATGCATAACGAGGAATTAGTATTTAAATAAGATAAATTCATTTTTCAACTTTTAATCTAGTTTAGAATTTACCTTGTAAGTCTGATTTTGGCATCCACTCCTCAATAGGTGAAAAACTTAGGTAATCTTTACGAACCTAAGAGTAAAGCAAAATAAACAAAGTCGTTGTAATGTTGTTTGTCACAAAATATCAACAGTCACTACAATCATGGTTTTGTGGTTTACGGGGAAGTTGAAGATGAAATTCATTTTCTGTCTGCAAGTATAAACTGTGCTTTATCATTTCAATGTGACTTACTGCTTCCACCTGTCGAAAAACCCGTAAAAAGTTGGTTCCAATGAGCTTTCGTAAATCCACCTCTGTCCAAGACTTTTTGATCAATGTTTCGATAAGCGTTGGATACTTCGATACATCTTCCAAACCATTCGGAACACTGCAAAAAGGCAAAAATATGAAACGAAGTGAAAAAATACCTACCTCGTTTTTCTACTACTCAATACATCATATCGGATAAATAAGTCTCCTACTTAACTTATCATTATTTCCTATCTTGAGACTGTTTATCCTTTCTCTTATGATTTATTAAACCCACTCCAACCGCCGATAAGGCCTCTTTTACTCGATGGAAGTATTTTCGCGATGGGGTGGACCAAGAATGGAGATATAGTAATATGGAAAAGACATAAACATAATCTTTCTTGGTTCAGGATTTCCCTCCACTTGAGCACATTCAAAATCCAGCATTTCCACAAAATATCATTTTTGTATTCCATTCACCGCAATAATTTCCATTCTCTCCAGATCACATCGATTCCATCGAGCAAAACAATTTGAATTTACATACTCCGACATAGGCATTACTCTACACACATCGTCTACGACAACAAAACTTTTTACTGTCTACGTCTGGGTACTTGTCTGCCATTCGTACATCAGAAAAAGGGAACGCAGTTAAAAAGAGAGAAAATTTGTTTGAATCAATTGAGTGCGTTTCGTTCGTGTGCAATAACAACGTGCACCATTCACTGCACTCGAAAATTTCTCGCTTTTTAAAGAAATCCACTTCTTCCTTCAACGAATTCTTTTTTTCCTACTTCAGTACAAGAACAAAAACATTGACTTACAAATTGATCCCATCAAAGCCAGCACCAATTCCAACGTGATCCACACCAGCGATCTGACGGATGTGCTCGATATGAGCTGAATTCACGACCGAGCGAATGGAGTGCATGCATAATAGATTTCAAAAATAATAATGTCGTCATCATGATGATCGTCAAACAATTCTTCTTATCGTGAGGTTCCTCCACTCCAATCCTCCATTTTATCACAATAACGCGTGCTTTGTTTCAATTTCTGCTGTTTAGTTTTTAATTGGGAATTCAGTCAAAACAAAAAAAAGATACGAGCTGCTCCCCTGAGAAAATTTGAGTGCAGTGCCGTGAACACTGGGCATTCGAGTGCGGTACATTTTTTACATTCAGACTTCACGGTGAAAGCTTATTTTATTGCGGACAATTTAGTTTACAGTGCACTGTTTGGAGATGTAAAGCCCGGCATGAAAAATGCATAAAAGGGCCGAAAGAATGAACAAGCTGGACACGGCGATTTTCTCTGCTTACTCATTCGAAAAGGTTTTTTTATTTTTTAAAAAGGCACACCGGCACGTGCGACCGTTTACGCTCTGGTGATACGGAAGGAAATACACATAAGTATGCATAACGTGTTCTCTTGAAAAAATGTCATGTGTGTAGTGTGTACGTACAATCATATCCGCTTTCCTATCACATCTCAAGTGGGTAAAAACTGAGAAAGATGGAAATTCTTTACTTTCCGTTTCACCGTCGCACGCTTTCTATTTCACTATTCCCCCGTTCAGAGGAACGAAGCCAAAGGAACCCAACGAACTTGCCAATTCCTATTTTGGGTGAAAAGTGAATACATAAAATGGGGATAAGCAGGCACAAAGTAAGTAAAGTGGCTGCGTTGCTTGCAACCGCAAAATACCAAAAAATAACCAAACTCGGAGCACCTTGATATTCATCCGTAACTTCATAGAGGAGGATGGAGGAAGGAAATAAAAATATTATAAAGATTCAAAAGAGAGTCCTTCGGGATACCGAAATGATGCTATTTGCTTACCAATGACATCTTGAAGAGTTGCAGTCTCGTTGCAAGCAACAAACACGTTATAGAAAGAAACCATCACAATTCCTCCATTTTTAGCCTACAAAATGCAGCAAAGTAGAGACAGATTCAGTTTCTTTTTCCATTACAGAGGTGAATGGAGAAATAAAAATGGTATTATTTTTCATAAAAACTGCACCACATCACGGCGTGGGAAGTGAACGCTACGTTTTATGTTACAGGGTTGAACAAGGTTACAATATTTATTGGTTCTCAAAATATGAAAGAAAAGTCTTCAAAAACCGAAATCTTACTTACAACTTGCTTAAGAATTTCGTCAGGAACGTTTCTTGAGTGATTGCAAAGTGCAGACGCGGCTGAGTGGCTAAATATCACAGGAGCATGAGACACGGCCAATGTGTCCCGCATCGTAGGCACGCTTACGTGAGCCAAGTCGACAATCATTCCAAGTCGATTCATTTCTAACACCACTAACTGCAACCACAGAAAAGAAAACGGAGTGATCACCCAATATGCTAATATTAATGGAAACCGTACTGTGTGCATCTACGACAAGGACACGGCATATGGGGCCTTTGGGATTAATATTACAATTCATCATCATTACCTTCCCAAATGGTGTAAGGCCTCCTCGTTCAGGAACACTGCTGTCTGAAGCTGCGGAATCGGCCCTGCAACAAAGGTAACAAAAGACAGCAAGTTAGTGCTGCTGTTTATTTTTATTACCACAGTGCATAAACACTGAATACAATTTCAAATTCAAGAGCATAGTAATCATAATTAAATGATTTATTGCGTCCACACAATATTGCATTGTCATTATTTGTCCTTCATTCAAGGGAGAAAGAAGAAAGCCCGGTTCGTTGATTATTATTTACAATTCGTGATTGCATGTATTTTTAACTTAGCCATGATAGGTATTCCGCTGAAGTGAAGCAAAGCGAAGCACTTTGCTTTTGTTTTGTTTTCAAAGTAAGCAAAAAAGTTACATCCAGTCAAGTGGTAATAAATAGCCTAAAAAGAGCGAGACGAAGAAAAAACTTTATTTCTCTTCTTTGTAAATACAAAACAGCAGCAACAGCAGCAGGAAGAAAAGTGCGATCAGCTAAGAGTAAGCAAAAGAATGTGTAAAAAGCGAAGACTGACGACGGAAAAGATTCAGTGACCGGGACCACTATGATGATGTTGATGACCATTCCTCCTCAAATAGATTTCCCATGAGTTTCAGTCGGATAGGAGATTGGATCAACAAAAAAAAAAGCGGGCAATACGGGCACACAAAGCAAGCACGCTCCAAAAATGTCCGAGAAGAGTTACACTTTTCTTTTCTTTTGTTGTGCTCGTTGTTCGTAGGCCAAACAAATACATATACATACGTATACAATACACATGGTATGTGAAAACAAAAATGACAATGGGTCTAGTTTTTTCTGGTACTGTCCAACATTTTCTGGTCTCGGCTTTTCCACTCTTCTGGTAAACTCGACAGGGACACAGAAAGAACATGTTAAGTAGCTTAAAAATGAAACGAAATAGAAAATTGTAAGGGTGACTAAATGGAGACAGAACCAAAGAACCCTTTGTGTGTGTATACAATTTAGTTGTGATGTGCTATTCTCTATGCTACGTTTGCGGTGACTTGTGAGTTTTTCCTTTTCTCTCTAGATTTCAAATGCAGAAAAAGAGAAAAATATATTTGTTTGTTTGGAACGTGCTATGTATATAAGTAATAATAAGATATTTCCTGCTTTCACTCCGTACACAAACAACTTGTTTACTCTGTACCCTTCTCGCAAACGGAGGAGAGTCCTGCACACAAAACAGAAAAATGGTCATTGTGCTAAGTGGTTGGCAGCAGTTTTCCATGCATGTATGTATCTGGTCGTGGTCGCAGTGGTATAAGCGGTGATGTGATATTTTCTTGCTTTGGTGCCCAACTTGTATTGCATTACTGGAGTTGGCTTACTTGTTTTGCTTTGCTTCCACCAGAAATAATTCCTCGCGAGAGAAAAAAGAGAGTGAAAGTCTGCTTTCTCTGTGGACAGGGCCAGTTAGAGAGACACACGATGACAAATAGTGTAATAGCCTGTGGACATCCAAGTGGTCAACGCATTCAACGGGAAATGGAGGGGAATAATTCATGGGACAAAGAAAAGAAAGAGAAAACAAGAATGGGATCAGGCTTTCATGGCAGACTCGCTTTGCTTTGCTTTCTTGTTTCGTTTTTTCCTTCCTTCTCTTTGGCTTGCCGCAACCGGCTTTTTTCCGTCTCGTCGGTCTGTTAAGGTTGATGTTGATGAGGTTGGACAATGCAGCCATTGTTGTGCTATTGTATCAGTTAGTAGCCAAGTCAAGGTATTGCTTGTCTTTGTCTTTTGGTCGAGCACATTTCTCGCTTTTCTCTTCCAGGACGGATATCTGTACTTGGCAATGAAGAAAATAGTGCCAAAAACCACAAGAGCGTTACATTATCTGCATGCATGTGACATGCACACAGACATTCATGAACATTCACTTCGTTTTTCTGATCAGTTTCGCAACAAAAGTCCTTTTTCATCAAGCCTGCTACAAATCAAATGAATTCCCACAAGCAGGGGCGAAAGAGACTAGACTAAAAGAGTAATGATATGCCACTTTGCTACTCTATAATGCCTATTGTAGTTCTAGGTTTTTGCAACGCTCTTGACAAATGGGAATTAACTGAATGATGATTTTGGAGCAACTTGTACTTACAAAGCATGGTATCATCGTAGTCAAAATAATTTATTACACAGACCGTCTGCTTTATTTAAATCAAAACTTTGAACAAAAGCTTCCAACTAAATCCATGGGCTGGTTAATGCTCCGGGTCTTTTTTTATCCGGAGTTCATAGATTCTAACTTTTGAACAATCAAGGTCTCATTTTCGCTCGTGTTTTCCGGTTACAAACCATGTGTGAAAATATATTTGCATAATTATTCGAGACAATGGAAAATTTTCATTGTAGACAAACAACAGCCAAATTAAATGGAAATTCATCTAATAAATTCACAATAATAATGCTTTGCTAAATTCATTAACAGTGCGCTGTGATTCACTCAGTGATTACATATTCCAAAATAAAGTACTTAATTTCAATATTGAACCAATGTGCTAAATTAAAAACCAATTGAGATTCGTGTATGAAAAACTTGTCAAGCCATAACATGCATTAATAAATTTGCTTGAATTAACCCAGGAATATTCTTCTTCACTCTGCGCACTAATTAATCTTAAGATTTTTAGCTGAACGTCAAATTACGTCTAAGGAGTTCTCTGATAAAATCGTTGACGTTTGCATATCCAATTTGTAACCGGGTCTTGTATCACCACAAGCGAGAAAACGCTCGATGCAGAAAATGTAAGCATTATTCTTGTCCAGCATCCAAGCTAGCGGAAGAAACGAGTAAATGATTTAGGAACAAGCGAGGGAGTAGTAGCAGCAGGAGAAACAGTGGGAAACTGGTTGATTCGATTGTCCAAGTTTGTACGTAATAGGTAAAGTTTTATTTAAAAGAGCAAAGAAAAACACAAGTCCGCCGAAGGATTCGAATGGATTGAACTGGTCGCATCGGGTGCAACAAAAAATACGGTGAACTGAATATTTGTGTACATGGATGAGGCGAAAGGCGGAAGAAGGAGCAAGAAGCAAGTAGATCATCATTATGAATGGTAACTCACCAGGGAGTGTTGCAATTGTGAGTGAGCGTGAGATAGCGAACTCCAAGCTCATAAAACATTCGAAGCACAGCCAAACTGTTCCCAATGGCGTGGCCTCCTTCCACTCCAATCAGACTCGCTATCCTCCCAGACCGATGAGCTTCTTCCACTTCTACAAAGCACGAGGTTAAAAAAGAAAAACGGTTCTCACATATCGAGAATAATAAGCTTTCGTTTCATGTGTGTGCACTTCATGAGCTCCAACATAACACTTGAAAGAGAGTGTGCTTCGTTCGACGAAGGGCGAAATTAACATCACTAATTAATTATTAAGACGCTCGGGAGAGGAGTTTGCTCAGCTTAAACGGATCTCTCCAGTGAAATGAAACTTTCGTCAAGTGGATGAAATTTATACTAGCTCAAGTGCATCTTCAACTCAATTAACACAATAGTTTTCAACGACCGCGAAAACACATCATTCGTTCGAAACCTTCTTGTTTGTACAACTTACTCAGGCTCAGTAATCCTAGAAGCACCCAGAACTAAATTGATCACTTCATTATTCGATCATAGTGGTAGGTTTTCATTTCACTCATACAAAGAATTTTTGTTCGCGCAAATAAAGTGAAAAGGAGTAAAGCCAAATCTAAAATAAACTCCATATAAAATTTGAAGCTTGATGCAGTCGAAGATTTTATTTGTTCTGAAGTTTGGTTACCTGTACCCACCCTACCAACTGAAGTGAAGTAGTCAGATTGTATTCAGATATTAACACTTTGTTTGTCTGTTGAATCGCAACATCCTATGAACTTTGTGATTATTCACTCACCAGAACTTTACCCACAACTACGTAGACCTACTCGAGTAAAATATCCATTATTTTCTTTCTGATTTACTCATGTACTCAAAACAAAAGGAAACATCTCTTCATCTCATCAAGTTTTCCCGGAGCATTCCGGGAAATGAAATAGCAATGAGCATTCACTCAAGTCAAGGGTTTCGTTTCTCCTGTGCAATGTAAAGAAAGCGAGAACAATTTTCTCTTTCTCTCAAAAGATGTGAAATAAGAAAAGTATTCTCAACTAATAGGATTAGTAGTAGTTATGTTCGCATTACGAAAAAAAGTTTTCTTATGCCAGTCTTGGCCATCCAAAAATAAAAAGGATCGAAATGAATATCCACATGAAATGAAGAGAAGAAACGTATTTCATATTTCACAGCGAGACAGGAAAATTATCATGAGAAGTGGGAGCAGAATGAAACGCGTGGATGGAAGCACCAAGGAAAGCGCATCTATCATAAAAAATATAATGATAATAGTACGAAAACGAAACATATCAACGTATGTTGAGTAATGCAATCAAATTCAATATTGTGGATTCCAGAGTTTACATAGAGCAACTGTGTGCGCCATTGCTGCGTGTGTGTATTTTTACTCATTCCACTCCCAATGACGTTTTATATAAGTAATAATATTATGTTTACGCTCGCAACTTTCACCAATCATAATGTATGCATAAAAGTACTTTTTCCTTTCCCGGTAATATTCCATTTCTATCAAGTTTTTCGCCGCTGCTGTGAGATTCACGTGGCGCCTGGCCTCCTGAACCAAGCAACAGCAGACATTTTTACCTAAGTTTAAGTTTGAATTACATTTGGTTCCGAGTAAAGAGCTACATTTCCATACGATCTGGGGGAAATTTTTACACGAGATTCGGTAATATTTCACCAAAAAAGCGATACGGAACCTCTATTTTCTGGGACAGTTTGACACTTGCTATTAGTTTCAAAAGCCTGTTCATGCAATGAGATGTGTGGGAAAAAGTGTGAACTACGTGCAACTTTGCGAGCAACATCTGAGTTGGAAGTCGAGAGGGAAATCCAGGGGAAAATGAGAGTCTGAGAGCAAGTTATGTATCAGTTTCAGATGAAAATCTAATGTCTACAGACAGACACCTAAAATCCACATAATAATGTGTTACACGGAACTGAGACTGGCTAAAATACTTGAGGCCGGCACATGAGGTTAAGTAATGGTAAGTAATACAATCTGGCTTTTACTGAAGAGGTAAGCAAAAATCTAGGCGTGCATACCATTACATAACTATTACCATCCCCTAGTCTTCATCAGCATTGTCATCCAGGAAGACCAGGCTCTAAGACTAGTACAGAGGTAATGGTAACACGCCTGACTCCATGTAACCATTATAACACATCGTCTTGTCATCAGGTGCCACGTCGTATCATCAAACGCACAGCTGAAGGGCTAAATGATGCAGGAAAGTGTTAGTAAAATGGGAATCGCTTTCGGGTTCTTTTAACAAACCTTCCAAAATTACAAACTCAAGAGTATGCAAGATATTTTTCAAAAGTTACTCCTAACGCAACTGAGGTTTTGATGTTGAGGCGAGGTGTTCGACTTTTAGCGACACTTCATTTCGTACCTACTTTTACTCGCACGCAGCACATTTGCTTTCTACTTTCACTCTTCGTTCCTTGTCTTCTGCAGGACAATCAAAAAGTTTCTTTCAGCTCCATTCAGATATGTGCACATAATCCCAGCAGCCTTGTTTTGTTACATGTTTAAGTGAGTGAACTGGCGTTTGTACTGAATGGAGGTATTGCTAGCTAATGCACAAGATTTAGGGAAGTGGGAAAGAGAGTAGCACTAAGGTTAGGTTTTAGGTCCATAATGCATAAACTTAATCAAATATTCATGACCTTTCATCTCTTCCCCAGGAGGTTTGACACAGAGTCTCCTCCTGCACACTCACACACTTCGTCAAAATGGTATTTGGTCGGTAGCTTAAAAGGATTTGTTCTTGTGCTCTGCAATAGAATGTAAAATGTTACCCGTTTTTTGAAAAAAGCAACCTAACCACAACCGCGACACGACTCCAAAACGTGATGTCTATTCTACACATATTATCTATTGCTTTGCCTTTTTGGAAAGAGCTGATTTCCTCTTTTTCCAATGAATACTACCTCTGAAAACTGTTCCATCCAATAATCACATTAAATTAGATGTGCATTCCAAACATATGCACTGTGGACCCGCGTAATGCTCCCTGTCTATTCCGTGTGTGTACTGTAGTAAGGTGGGTAAAAACTCACGATAATGTATTATGGATTTATTATTCATGTGTCTAGGCTTGACATGGAAGGAGAAATATGGTGTCGTCCCTGATACTCACTTACTGACTCCACGGCGCCATTTTTAGTAACGTTACGTTCAGTTACGCCCTACATCACCTCGTAGAGAAGGAAAAGCATCTGTTTCGGAAAGTGGGAAAATGTCCCATCTTCCTCAACTAACGTGATCCCTTTTCCCACTCACTCGAAAGCATCTGTCTCTGCTCAGCTATTTGGCTGGGTCGCCGACACTTTCACTTTCAGCTATATGTTAACTTTACGTTATGTTATCGCATTCTTTAGTTATATGCACTTTCTCTATTGACTTTATGAACGGTTGGTTAGTTAACAACTCCTCTGGCATTTGCTAATAATGCACTGGCTAACGCAGTAATGGAGTCTATAGACACACAGCAAGAGAGCGAGCGAGCAGGCTTTATTGGATGACATAGAATATTGAGTAGAAGAGGGCATCCCCAATGACTTTTACGAAATGTGTCAAAAAAAGAAAGGACGCGAAAGAGAAATGGAAATGGGGAAATAACACTTTTATTTTAAGCTTCGTACGTACTTATACTCAGGAACAAACTGGAAAAGAGATCCTTGAGATAAGTAAGGAAGGAACAGTTTCACTTTCACTTCATAAACGTAAATAACATAGCTCATATCGCTCTACTCTTACTCCCGGCACTTTCAAGTAATTTTTGGTGACATGCCATTGTATTTTAAAATTGACCCCTTCTTCTCCTCAAATCAACCCTTTTCTTTTTTACGACATCTTTTTTGTTTCCTATAAGAAGCAAGACCCAAGCAACTTAAAAGGAGCTGATGAAATACATTCTTCTTCCAGAAGTTTAATTTAAAACTTTTTTGACATCTTTCTCATTATTGTTGTATTTAATATTTAGTATATTTTTAAACTGACTGAGGAGTTATATCAGCACCCAATAAATTTTATCGGTACCGTCTGTGGCTTACCAATAATAATATTGCCGAAAAAATATGATTCCATCTCAAAATGGAAATGGACTCACTTACCCCGAACGTTCTGCACGAGTCGAAGTTGCGCTGGGTACTTTTCCACAAGTCTCCTTATCACATCAATTTGTTCCACTGCAATCTGAACTGCATCCAAATGTTGAGCAGAACAAGGCACATAGGCAGACCATAGCTGGAGAGGAGGAAAGAGAAAAGACACCAACTTTAATAAAGAGCTTTACGCTACATTTTAATCCTAGAAAGCGGTTTCAGGTTTGTTTGCAGTTTGGTCAGGTTACTTAAGTAAGTTAGTTTAGACTCAGACTTTCCTCGCTGTCTTCACTTCATCACATGACATTTTAAGGGAAAATAAGTGCCGACACTTTAGACATTAGTAGACAGTCAGGAGAAGAAAATTATAAACACATACAATGCTTTCCCCCTCAATCATCCATGTGATACCCATTAGGATTAGATAGACTTCATCTTTTCCGCAAAATTCACTATCTCGGGTGAGTGGGTACGTAGATGTGAAGTGAAATAAGTAAGTACACACAACTCTTTCTCTCGTGATTGTTTCTGTTTCGTCTAGCAGACGGAATTTGATACTTTGCCAGTAGTGTTTTGTCTTGTCTCTGTATGTGTGCCCAGATGAGATATTTGTGTGAGCCGCAGCAATTGGTTGTTCTGGCATACACACACAGACGCATACAATTCATTAATCATTTTCTCTTTGATCTCTGATTTTATCCTGGAGAGTATGACACAAAGAGGATGAACTAGTGGGTAAACAATCGGTCTAATCCTAAAACAAATAACAAGAAAGAACATTTCTCATCTTTATAAAGGCGCACTAGCGCTGCGAAGAAATTTTATCCTACTCTGCATAATACAATATTATAAAATGGGATAACCTCCAACGTGGATGGATGAGTTCAGTTTCGAAACAAGAAGAACGCTATTCTATCAAATAAAACTAACCAAAACGTTAAGTTTTGGTGGAATATAGTCTGCAACTTTTTTCATCTCACTTCCTCTCTCTCTCACTCTTCATATGTTTACTTTTTATTTGTTAATCTAAAACCAAAAATCCTCATTTCACTTTCACTACAATACAATACAAAGCAGCGCTCACAAAACACAAGGATCAAATAATGTTTGTTTACTTTATATTTTCCTCTTCGTTGTCTCCTTCATGATGCATATGCATGGCGAAAACATAACGCCGGAGAAAACGGAGAGGTGGACGTGAAACTTACTAAGAGCTATTCTCTTCCCTAAGAAGGTTTAGGAATTTTCACGTACGATCTATCTTCTCATTCGTGAATACCTGGGTAATTTGAGCTAAGATACTTTGCATGTGACAAGAGCACCAAGAAACAACAAGTTGTAGCCACGTTAGTGTTCCGCATGTTTTTCCCGCAGCGCTAAAGATATTACTATTTAGCAAATCTGCCTGAAACTCATCTCATCCTCATCTCAGACGCAAACATTTTCTGGATGGAAATTGTTTATAAAAACGATTACATAGTCAGTATCATTTCCACTAGTTTCTGTGGCAAGAGTAACAAAAGAGAATTTTTATTTGCTTTTAAACAGCGTTAATGCAGAATTAGAATTGCTTGTAGAGGAAAGGAGATGATGAAGTAGCTGTGGTATATTCGGGAAATTGTGATTTATTTATTCAAAAGAAGATATCGCTCAAAAGTTTGAGTTTTTATGATAGCTGTGATAATGTAACAATTACTATAAGCTTACCTGAGCGCCGACGCCTCCTCGTTTCAGTCTTATTAAGTCTGTATGAGACCACACGCTCCCGGCAAACGGATCAGCCTTCAAAGAATAATAAGAAAGTGAAAATGGGTTTTCACATACTTCTCTATTTCATTCATTCGTTCAATCATCATCAGAAATCCATTTTTCAACTTAGGAAAATCGAAACCACCATCAAGTCGTGGGTGTCAGGTTTATACTGCTATAGATTAGTTTTCAGATTTGTCCCACATTTTCCTTGCTCTAAAGCTTTAATTTGACTTTTTTTGGCACAAAGAAACTGGGAAACTGCTATTTAACAGAGGAAGCAGGAAGTTTCTAGAGACCGTGCATGCTGCATGTAATCAGGAGTACTAAAAATGTGAAAAAGGAGTTACAGGATTTGGTAAATGTTACACTTTCCGCGCTGCCGAACTTCGTACCCAGAAAGAAAATTTTGAAAAACGAGCAAGCAAACGATAACAAGAAGTTTCCAACTTAAGAATATGTTACGCATTTTATTTAAATGCCGGCAAAGCACTTAAAAATTTCAAGACAACGCTGTACACGATATGACATGGATTGGATACAAATGAATGAAAAAAGTAGAAGCAACTTGTCAATACTTGTGCACACAGCACACAGTAGCATAAACTTAGCTTTCTTAACTTACCTTGGTTAGATCAGCATCGAATTGGAAGTCCTTTAGATGGTTCTGCAGAAACTTTCTCAGATTCCAAGGGAAGTCATTGTGCCTGTAGGAGAGGAGAAGAAAAACAGAGAAACTGAAAAAGTGGTTTTCCTTACATATGTATCAGTTTCCAGTTTTTATACTTTGGTAGTACAAATAAGTACGCTGAGTCGAGCAACGTAATACAAAACTTATTTTTATTCCGTTTAAGAAAGTTGAGATTGGAAATTCAATGAAGAAAGGACTGAAGACGAGGTGGAAGAATAAAAAACCTCTTCTTGCAACAGTGGGGACTTAGATTTGGGACTTGGGAGACACATTAGATTTGGATCGTATTTATTTGAGTCCAAGTCCCGTTTTCCATTTGTCAAGTAGGTCAAATACCCTCGAATTATTACACGCGTAAAAATTATTTAACTCATTCCATCCCTCTTTTGCTTCCTTCTCGAAATTAACTCCAAACTTTTCTCCTTGAAATTAAACCTTAAAAACATTAGAAGAAAATTTTCTGCAGCACAGGAAATGAGAATGGACGCTAAAAAGGCGAAGTATGCAGATCCTCATAATTCTATTTTGGTAACGGCTGCTTGTGTACAGTAAGGGAATTGGATCGCATTAAATTTTTAGACGTCTGGAGTAAAAGGTAATGCTTTGGTTAGATCATGATACTAAAAAACTTAATAACTCTTTTTGTAATACAACGCAAGTTGTTAGCAGAACAAGTGCCATTCTCTTGAAACTTTTGTGGTCATTTCGAGGATCTGAAAAAAACCTCGTTTGAATACTTCGTGCTGCTAGATGAAGCAACATCCAGAAATATTGAGAACGATAATAGAAATTCAATAATTACATCTTTCTTTTTAGGTTTAAGCACGATTGTTATTTGGAGGTTTATAGGTTCAATTACAATTTCACAATTCGGAATGTTTCTTATATTCGCCTTGTTACTGAGATTTTGCTAAAGCTCTTGTTTTTCATATCACATTTTTTCAAACGAGTAATTCTTGTACTCTATTGAACCAAATTAAACGAAAATATAAACGGAATAAACCAATTACTAACTAACTCTTTTTTGCAAAAACATTTCAATCTAATAGTGCCCCAGAAATCTCATTTATGTACAGAGATAAATTCACCTGCTCCAATAAAGACTTTCGATTTAAAGAGATGACATTTTTGGAGATGGATAAGTCGAATTGAAACCAGTTTACTTGCCAATTACGCAGAAGTAAGAAATCCGGTTCTATTTCATTTATGTATGTCGATTTAAATGGAAACATCTTCCAGAATAGGACTTTACCATCTCTTTCAAACGTACAATGCTTCTTGGCCACAATATCATATAATAAACACACAAAACATGATTGCACAGCAAAATTATTGAAGCACTTTGAATTCCAGTGAAATGTCTCGGAAAATGTAACTTCTTCACGCTTCATTCTCCAAACTGATTTCTATAAGAAAAAAATTGACTAGACGAGTTTGTGACTGAGTTATGCTATTTCGCATTATGTAAGCGTGATGCGTGACGCACTGTGAATATAATAATGGGTCTACGCATTTTTGAAAACCTTCGAAAAGTAAAGCCAAACTAGTTAGGTTTCATCCAATTTTATAAATGCACTGCAAAATGAAATCTTTTCTCCTTTATTTATAAGGTTCTTGGAAAAGTTGGAAACTCCAGGAATAAAGTCTCCACTTCATAATGAATCTTTAAACGCCAATGTGACCATAAGAAACCATACAGGGCACGCTTTTCTAGATGAATATCAACCTATCCTTTTCCTTTTATAAATTCCACATTTCCAGCAATATTTTATCTCCTCGGTCTTCTTTTAAAATGAGACAGCGAGAAGAGCGACAATGATGATTATAAGCAATCTCTATTGGTTTTTCCTTTTCTTTGTTACTAACTAGTTATATCTTTACAGCATTACAATATTATTTTCACCATTTCCTATTACAGCACGCACCCATGGAGGGCTTCTCAAAATCTTCTCGTTCATTTTCTTTTCTTTTCAAAGTTCCACCATATCCGTCGGCAACAAAAGGAAATTTAGAGCGGCACAAAGTGTAGCAAACTAAATAAGTGAAGCTGTAGCTCGATGTCATTGCCATTACATTATCCACACCAAGTCATCCTGGAGCGTGGAGCATGCAAACTCAGAACTCTATGTAGTCCAGCATTGCTATCGCATTGTCATTGTCGTCGATCTCTTTAAAAGACATGATCTCTTTTTTAAGTCGCTTCCACTCCTTTTACCCTTCTTCAGCTTTTCCTTTTGTTTTCTCCTGTGGTAGCCCACATGGGGTTAAATTCATGAGGAGAAAAGAAAAAATGGACGGATGAGAGCAAGGGCTTATCCTTTGACAACCAGCTTGGTGAACAACTGCCGATCACTCCAGTGCACTGACTGGAGCGAGCTCAAAGATCTTTTGCAATATTCATGAATTTCCTATGCTTTCTCTAGACACATAAAATATACATGCATTAGCTAAACCTAAATCTTACGTAGATTTGAAAATCGAAAACTCACTCTGAAACCGGAAAGGCTACAGTCGCACTACAAACACTGTGAAGTACTTATAAACACTCGACTCTCAACTCCAGTGAAATACGTTCTCGTCTCTTCCGAGTGGCTAAAGATAGTATTAAAGAGTTGAAGGAAAGGAAGAAAAAAAGCCGTCTGCTGTTTGCGCTTCTTATCATCAATATATCAATGTTATTAGAGTTTCTTTCTGTGCATATTACTACTATTATGCACACACGCGTGCGAGAGCTGCCTACCTCTCACTAGGAACTAGAATGCCTCAAGGAATGAAAAATATGTTGATGCATTTTTTCGCTGCCATTCGCCATTACATTATTATTGCAGCCTGGTGGAGAAAACCAGATCGAGAAAAAAGATTTTTTTTTTGGATGAAACAAGCCGCACATGGGACAACCTAGAGATTTCAGGAGTCATTTTCTTCGTCATGTGGGGTATCTATAGCATAAGAAAATGAACGAAAGACCATCTCATCGTTTGGGTTGGTTGAGTTGGGTTATAGAAAAAATGGTATGATAACACACAAAGATAAACTTGGCACAAGTGGCTAGTGAGGGTTCTTGCCTCCTCTTCCCTTGCTTTTAGCCTACTCAATCTATATGTCTCTATCTGCATTACCTTTGACGATATTTTTCTTTCTTCATTTTTTCTTTCAAGATTCCTGCGAGCATGAAAATGTTTCTCTTTCATGACGATAATGATAGGAAACTAGATTTTCCTTTGAAGCTTTTCTAAGCATCTACCTGAGCATTTGTTACGCTAAGCTGAAGTCGCAAGGCAGAGAGACAATGCAAGGAGGTAGATAAACTATCAGATATTTTACGTACTCGGAAAGTGTTATGCTTTGTTTGTAGAAAGGAGGAAGCTAAACAAGCATCCAGTTCTCATTTCTCCAAATACCAGGGATCTGATTTATAAACAAGCAACTTATAAATACATATCTTCAGTATAGTTATGTACTTACCCATCAACCAGCGGTACTTCTGTGAGCAGCTTGCGGACCATATCGTCACTGGGTCCTCCGGTCCCTTGCTGACTCTGCATCTCAAGGGCTATAGGAACGCCGATGGCAAAGCACAAGGCAGCTCCTACTATCACCACTCCGCTACTTGTAGGCCGAAGAGAATTTGTTGACGGGTTGTGATGTGCACGCGGATAGTGGAAGAGGAATGTGCAACAGAACAGAGAAGGATCACGCAATGTTAGAGACAAAATGAGGGAAACGAGACAACAAGTTAAATCTCTGACATTTATCCTTTTATTTTCCTTATTCAACTAAACTATAGTCAGAAAAAAGCTGCTATTTAATTCTTGTCACACTGCACATATCATCGTATCATCCAGCACATCCATTCTTGGCTGTTTCTCTCCTAACTACGAGCGGGGTTAACACACGACCGAAAAGAGATGAAACGAAACACCTAATATAAATAGTAGCGTAGCCTTAGATCGTAGTAATGTGCGTGCATCTAACAATGTCGCCGACAAGCTCTACACGGAATTTACAATGGAGTTTGGTGTGTGTATGGAAGTGGTGTGATGCAGAAATTGGGCACGAAAAAGAATCATTTTAAACATATACGTACCCAACGTTCCTGCTTCAAGAGTTAAGTTAGCATTAAAAGCATCTGAATTTCTGAATAAATCCACTCCTCTGCCATATTTTTTTCTCTCCAAAATGTGAAAAGGGAGAAAATGAAAGTAGTGAAACAGCAAGGTCAATGGACTAATATACTTATATCATACACACACATTTTCATAATCATATAAGAGCGTAACTAGTGCCGGCTTTCACTGGGGAATTTTGCTTGCCGATTCGTCTGATTATTTTTCTTTCGAATTTTCTGGAATGTTTTGAAATTTTCATGAATGCTCTGAAATGTAATTTTCAGCAGAGAGTCACTTGAAGCATGCTGAAAGATTTTGGAATTTTTACAGATAAACAAAAGACTGTGAAGGGCAGGCATGGAAGAGTTGTTTTGTATATTTTAAATTACTGGTGTGGTGGCATTGCGTAGAATAAAAATAGCGGCATATTATTACGAGCAACGGCAATGCCACCGGTCCAATACAAAAATTTGGGTGAAAGTATAAGAGGGTATAGTAGCAAGTACGTTATTTCGCAGAGGTCGGGTCGACTAAAAATGAATAATAAAAAAATAAGACACTTACCAGAGAAGACAAAACTGGCGAAAATCCAGATCACAGCAGAGGCCTACGAACAACAATCAAAATATATGTCTTATTATTATTACAATCATAATCATATTGAAAAAGAAAAGGACTCGCTTAAGAACGATAAAATATTCCCCACACACACTGTGTACACATCTACACTTATGTTATGAAAATGATGATGCATTATAAATTTTCAAGTTTCTCAATTTAGAAGAATTCGGCAAAGTAGGAACCATTTGTAGAAAACATAATGTAAGTTGTATGCGTCTTCTAACCTAACCGAACCCTAAATGCGTATACATGTATGTTTTGCAAACCGGAAGAAAGGAAAATGTAAGTGATATAAAGAGCAGAGGAAAAAGTAAAATTCAATTTCCACGGGTGTTAGGCTTGAAGCCTACAAATTGTTCTTATTAGTGACGTTTATTCTTTCCCTTTATTTCCTCTCTCGTTTTTTCTTCCTTTTCTTTTCAATGAATTGAATACTCCGCAGTTCGAGGATGTCGAAGCTTTGGCCAAGTCTCCACTTCACTTTCCCAACAGAGAAGAAATGGAAAAAAGAAATCATGAAGAGATGAGGAATTCAATGCAATGAATGAATTGAATGAATGAATGTAGTTTTCCTTGCATCCCTAGATTTCTACAGCCACCTTCGTTTACCAGAGCATATAAATGCATTACCAGCCATTTGCGTAGACCTTTTTCTCCACAATGAAAGTTTAATAGGAAGCGGGAGCAAAAGAAATCTCTATATAAAAAGCGGAAATGGTGCAGTGGCAGTGCTAGTAGTAATCCGATTACTATATAACATACCATACATTTTTTGTTGTAGATTTTTGTTCTTCATTTTTTTCTGCTTTTTACTATTTACACATAAGCTCCCTGTTGCTGCCTCAATTCTTTCTTGGCCATGATGAGAATTAGACAATGGTTCTTCAAGTGCCACCAAAAGGCACCAATGTCTTACACGAATGTGTGCAGTGTTCACGGCTAGAGGCTAGAGGGTGAAGTTGAAGTTATCAAATATCAAAAATACAATAAGAAAAAGTGGTAATCGTTATAGCACAGCTTTCATTCGACTGAGTGAGCAGTGCCCTCCTTGTACAAAAAAAGACGAAAAAGCCCCATTATAATAGGAGAATAGAATGAGTAATGAAAGTATAGTTTGGAGAATGAAGGAAAATGGCATTATATTGTGATAGCCGTAAAAAAGGAGAATTTTTCCATCTATCTTTTTGTTGTTCTGTATGTCTACGTACAGCACTTACTTTTACGCGTTAAAATAAAAAAATAAGTTTTTTGGTAATGTGTTTGTGTGTGCATTTGGAGAAACGGACTGGAGAGTGAGTGAGTGGGCACTAAAACTCATTCATACATATTACAGGAAGAGAATCGAATGCAATGTTTTTTCCTTGGAGTCTGAATAGCTCCAGCAGTACACAAACCTTGACTGAAAACCCAAATTTTATCTGTGAAAGCAGAAGCTCTCCGTTTCATTCTAGGAATGTTCCAACTTTCTTCTCCAGCTAGAGCACAATGTCCCATTTTAGCGGCAGCCGGGGTTGTTACTAGTGATGGCGCTCGTTACTATAACTTGAAAGTAACCCGGGTAAAGATGTATTAAGTAACTTATCAAGTTTTTATCAAGTTCAAGCTTTGTTCAAACAGATTGATAACTTGTAATTAATA
>VYYJ01000939.1:0-40099 GCA_021029165.1 Cyphoderus albinus
GGCAATATTTGCTTCCCTTTAACAACAAAAATATTCTTTATGAGATTCATGTTATCTTCATCTCCTTTTCTTGAACAAGTGAAGTGAAAAGGATTTTTTTAGTGAACGTATGAAATACCCACTCACATGACAGTCCGTGCTTTTGTCACTGCAGATAATGCAAATGCACAACTTTGTTCCTGACGGAATTCTATTGATATGTGCTTGTGCCT
Organism: Cyphoderus albinus; assembly: GCA_021029165.1. Classification (NCBI taxonomy): domain Eukaryota; kingdom Metazoa; phylum Arthropoda; class Collembola; order Entomobryomorpha; family Paronellidae; genus Cyphoderus; species Cyphoderus albinus. The sequence continues at coordinate 213 of VYYJ01000939.1, forward strand.
CTGAAAGTGAAAATGTTCGCCCATAATTTGTTCGCTGGTATCATATGACCGTGACACAGGTTACCGCATTTAGCCACATTTGTGGTATTTTTATGTATTTTGTTTGTACTAGCGAAGAAAAACATAATTGATTTCAGAGAAACGAAACTCTCGTTGATTTCTTCTGATTCAATTATTAATGTATTGTACTGTCAATTCACGAGAAACGTCGCTCACAACTAGGAACTGAGATGGAGAATGTTTCAGAATTGCTGCAATGAATGATTCACATAATATGCTTTTTGCTCCAGGATTTCTTGGAAAACTCTAGAGATGGGTAGTTAATGTCATCCGAGAAATAAACCGCACCCGCTGCTAGCTTCTGCTTAGAGACCATTCACAATGCAAGCTGTGATCACAAAAGTGATCTTACTCGTGCAATCGAGTTAATGATAGTTTAGTTGTTGTTTAGCGAATGACGTTTTTATTTCTGTTAATTTACTTTAACTGCGCCCAATTCAATACGACATAAAAATCTCAAGCAGTCACTTAGAGTGAGGCATTGCAACAAGATAAGCAGTTTTCAATTCCGTGCAATTCAACGAAAGCCATTTTCAGCTGACAATTTGAGTCTGCAACAGCAATTCTACGACTCAGTTTGAGATTCTATTACCTCGCAATATTTCACCTTTCAATTCTAACTTGCTTTAAAAACAGACATTTTTCTATTTTCCTGGGATTTGCATTTTCCTCTCAAATTCAGTCACTGCACAAGTGGCATTTGACATTTCGATGTCACCTAAAATTGATCAAGTGATATACTGCATTGTGATTGTGAAATGTGAAGTAGACACTTTACTTCACGTAAAAATCCATAAATTGCCAATTGCCAGTTTGAAAAGCTGTCACGTGTCTGTCTAATATCACTTATCTGCAAAATGGCACTGCGAAAGTGGAAAACCTTGCAACGCAACGGAGTTGAAATGAAAAGAGTACAGAGAATTTTGGAACGTGGTATTTAAAATCATTCCGTACAACCAAACAACGTTCATTTCAAGCGTCCAAGGACAGAGTGGATAATGATATAAAATGTAGAGTGAGAGGAAAAAATCCGAGTTTCTTTCATTTGAAATCATTTCAGTGGATGTTCTTTCAATTCCATTACCCCATGCTTTCATTTATTTTATTACACTCTAACAGTCCATTTACACATTTAGAACATCGGCGAAGTGGATTCGAATGTGCCTCAGAGGTATTACAATCTCTCCCATTCAACATTTATTATCGCGGAGAAAACTAATGCAATCAAGGCTCCGTTTTTCGAGTGTTTCGTTTTTATCGACCAACTCCCTTTCTCACCTCGAGTAAACTTCACTAGAATGTGTAAACGGAGTAATAATAACATGAGAGTAAAACAATAAAATACCGTTGCAAGGACATTCTCCATCCGTAAAATTTTTCACAGTGGCTGTACACACTCGGTAAGAAAAGCATTCATTTTATTTTCTGTTTTTCTCATTTCAGGGAAAACACGATTCTTTTCTGTTTTCTTTCTTATTATTGTTATTATTATTGTCGGCGAGGACAGCGATAAGAAACTGTCGCACAGGAGAGATTCACAAAGGAGATGTTTGTATTTCATTCGAAATGAATATTTATTTACAATTTCTTTCACAAAACTGCAGTTTACCAAAGTAGTCATAAAAGAACGGGAAATTCTTTCTGCGTCGGCCACATGAGGATAGCTGAGAGAACAAACAAGAATAAAGGGAATACGTAGTACCTGGGCCTTCAAAACTTTGTAGCCTTGTTCCATGGGCCGCTCCCACTTGCTCTTTAGAAATTTTTTCTGCGTCGGCCACATGAGGATAGCTGAGAGAACAAACAAGAATAAAGGGAATACGTAGTACCTGGGCCTTCAAAACTTTGTAGCCTTGTTCCATGGGCCGCTCCCACTTGCTCTTTCTTCATCAGTTAGATAAAAATGGTTACATTGTTATTGTTATAGAAAAACAAAGGAAATCTTTTGTGCGAAGTGGAAGATAATAATAAGAAAAAGAATGTGACGTCTTGGATGTGAGCACCTTTTTCAAGCACACAGAGACCATAGCTTTGTTTCATCTTCATCATAAATCTTTTCGCGAAGACCTTAACGTTAATAGGATGTGCGTTTGATTTGCTGCATTATTCACGGAAGAAAAGAAGACAGACAGAAGTTTGGTTTATCTCGTTGGTTGTTGGCTCAACTGTTGTGTGCGCTTGAGGCACTGTAGCACAGCAGCCTTCTTTCTTCTAAAGGGGATAAGGGAAAAGAGCAATACAAGCTATTTCCATTAAGCTAATGTATGCCTATAGTTAGCAGCATGCTGTAAGTATAATTCACGGTTAACTTGCTCCTTTCTTCAATTCTCCATCATCTCCGTCTGTAAAATAATAATAAGAACATTGTTCCTGGAGGCAGTGGAAAAGGGAAAAGAGAGAAAAGAAAGTTGTGGGAAAGACAGAAGAAAAATATCGAACCCGTGAAATACGCTGTCTCCTGTCATTATGTATTATTTAGTAAAAGGAGAAAAATAAGGGAAATCCAGAATCCGGAGGCTGTGGCTGTGGCTGCAGATTCAGACTTAGACGTACATCCTTTTTATTAAATATTACGTACGGGCAATGATTTTCTTTGGGTACATCTTCCATAAAATAATTCTTTTCCATCGTTTTTGCACAGAATTGTTTGTTATATCGAGGAAAATACAATGCATATTCTGTGTGCACTTTTTAAGGACGATAGAGCCACTTCCTTTTATTTACGGCTTTTGTTTTTTCTTCCACTTTTTTACAATCTTTGCGGAAGGAACAGCACTGTGAGAACAATTGCATTGTTTGGGCCAGGGTGCAAAAAAATCTTTTTTTTTTGTCTTTGAATCAATACTGGAGAGATAATGAATAATATGAATATGAATGTACGAGATTTTTATTTTTATCTCTCCTATTGATTCTCTTCCAGTAACTCGTTGATCCTTTGCACGCTTTCTTTTTCCTTTCTAATTGACTATAGAAAATCATGAATGGTTTGAGTGTAGTAGCGAGAAAAAAGTGAGTGAATGAGACCAAGATTTTAATGGGAAACTTTGCGAATGGAATTTGACGGATGAGTGAGATGTTTCGCTCTCCTCCACTAGTTACGAATTGGATAGTTTCACTTTCTGTGAGGAAAAGAAAATTGGAAGTAAAGTTATCCGCTCCAACTCCAAACAACTTTCAGACATAGGAGTCCGCACATAGTTTACAACATTGGAATGAACATGGTACTATTTAGAATCATGATTATGATGCTGCCTGTCCTTTGCTTGCGTGCTTCTCCAAGCCGCCATGAGCCATCATTTACAAAAAAAAAGTAAAAATAAAAGAGTTGCTTACTTAATCAAAAATCCTGTTTGTACCAATGCTCAAATATTACACCCCTTCTGTGCTTTCCCAAATTCTTGACACATTTGCAGAGGAAATGTAGCAAAATGCTGAATTATTAATGGCACACAGGAACGGGCGACTGTGTATGTGGGTATGAAGGAGAATGTAGCAGAAACTGCAATTTTCTCTCTCTTCAATAATTGCTAGCTTTCCGCAAACACTCGTTCGGTTTCCTTTCGTTTTTGCAATGTCCAACTGTTACACATTGCGGAAATGGAGAAAAAGAAATTTGATGACGATATTCCTGGTAATAACTTGATCAAATTACACTTACGTTAGTGTTGGTGTGTGCGTGCATGCGAAAACTGGGAATGGAGGACAAGATTATTCTTTGTAAGCTCTCGCTCTGTGTTGCTAGCAGGTTTTGTGTCTCTCTTTTTGGAATTGGAAAATTGAGGAGGGAAAGCAAGATTTATCTTCTTCGCGCGTCAGTTGCATATTAATCTACAAAAGGAGGAGGGGGAATTCATCTCCGCAGAGAAATCCACACTGTTCTGAACATGCAAATCAAGCTGCTTTCCACAATAGTAAATTGGAAATCGACTTGCAAAAGCTATTATATTCGCCAAAAAGTCGGAGTCATGCATGATAACCCCTACACATTTTCGGTATTAATCGTTTTTATAAAAATGCAGCGTTCTGAAAACAACGAGAAATCTCAAACCGCTAAGTCAATTTTTTAAAACAAACTCATTTTTGCTTACCTTCTTTAGGAGCAGGAGTGCCGTTAGCGGGTCCACCTCCACTATTCCCTGCACTACCCCCTCCTCCAGCACCAGTAGTGGTGGTGGTGGAAGTGGCGGGGACGACAGCTGAAGCCACTGGTTGTGAAGCATTGCTACTTTGAGTTTGAACCGGGGAAACGACCGAGTCGTTCCTTCTGGTGGGTGTCTGAGCCAAGGGGTCGCGTATCACGTTAAGACTTGTACATCTGGAAACGGAAGACTGAAAGGGTGAAAAGATGTATTAGTTAAGCGATGTTCATTTCCAATTCTTTTGTATCATCAGTTTTAATTTTGCACATTACATTTACTATCGACTGAGGGGTTAACTAACCTGAAGGGGTGTCTCTATCGACGCGGGTGTGCCACAGCCTGGGGAAACGTGCTCTTCTTCTGCTTCGTCTGGGTCATCCGCGTCTCGATCCACCCTGCAGAATCCTGTGCATACCTCACACGCTCTGCCAATGCAGGCCCAGCGCTTTGCGAGCCATTGAACAATTGCCTATTTTTTCAAAAATAAAATAAAATAAATGTCAATGAAAAAATGTACACAAACAAATTCTTTTTAGATTACATTCAAATACAAAAACAAAGTCTGAGTGAAGTAGAAACCCTTATTGTGTGTTGGAAGACATGGATGATGACGTTGTGGCATGTACGTACGTAACTAAATTGGGAGACGACAACAAAAAGGACCAAAACATATTTATTCAATTTCCTGTGAAATTGACAATGTCCGATTGGATTGGAACAGAAAAATTATATTCTATTTTTTCTCCATATTTTTCTTCCGTCCCTGTCTTGTTCCACTTTGTGAGTTGGGTGAAGTGCGTTATGGTTTTTATACCATTTTTATAGAGAACGAGAGTTGAATTACGTTATTCGTGTTTACGTAAGCATAAAACACAACAGAGCAGTATTTCAAGTCTTTCCACGGTCAGGTTGGAGTTCTGGTATGGTACGGTAAAAGCATTATTAATAAAAAACACAAACTTTGAGGAATATTTCATTGAGTGAGACGAAAAAGAGTTTTTGTTCATTTCCTCCTTCCATTTCAATTCATACAGTTAGAGGCAGAAAGAAGAAGAGTCACAGTCGCAATCAATAAAATCTGTGGTCGTTTTTCTTTTTCTCTGACCGTTCATACTTTCACTTCACTTTCACTTGAACAGTGCTCTCTCTGGTTCCTTGTTCTGCTTCTCCCTACCTTTGTAATGTATGGCCTTGAGCTAATAAAACTCAGCGAACGAAGAAGAGCAGAATGGTAGAGCGCACAATTGGAAGAGAGGACCAGGACCATGCACCACTCCCTTAACTTGCTTCCCTCTCGCACAGAATTTTTTGCTTCGTTTCGTAATAAAGAAAACGCATTTATTTTTCCTTTCTTCATGACATGACGATATGATGTTTGTCAGCAAAGTTTGTTTCCTTTCGTCTGTTTTCTCCACTTTACTTTACAATGAGTGAGAGGAAAAAGCAAAATATTTTTACCACTGTTCCAAAAACACTGTTGTCTTCTTAAGTGATCAGATCAGAGAGCACTCTTCATTCGGGCATAATAATAGACTAGTTGAAGCATTCAGCAAGAGGAAACAGGCCCTTGCTTCGGGACCTCCTATCGCACTGCCCACATACTGAAACTATCGAGATACATCTCTGCCGGTCCCTTTGGCAGTTGTTTGCTCTTTAGTGTTCAGTTTGTTTATTATTTTCGAGTTGCTACATGTTTCGCTTGCGTTGCAAGTACATAAACAAAAATTGTCCGGAGTGCTTTGCTTCACGGTATTTAAGTACCTCCCTCTCTTCTTGTTCCCATTTTCTATCTCCGTTTACCACTTCTGCCTCCTGCGCAAGCATGCAAGCAATACCGGCGACAATTTCCTTCTTGTCGCGCTCACTTCACTACTCCATTTATCCCATTTAAGAAGACTATCTAAACTTGGACATGTGTTCAGTTACACAAGTATCTTTCTATTGTGAATTGCGAATTGAAAAGTTTCGATAAATGACCTTTTTTGCATTCTTTGGGGATAACTTCGACATTTGCCTACCTCAAACGTTACGATTAAATATAAAATGTCGAGTACACGTAACAGTAGAAGGAGTTCAAAGAAAAAGAGTGAGTGAAACGTAATCTAGTTTCGAGAACTTAGGTAATGTTAAACTAATCGTAAATAACAATGATTCCTTTTTTCTCGTTATTTTCAGTTCCAGTAACAACGTACTCCGAAGAACGCAACGTTGTAATTCTGGTTCTATTTACATTTGGAATTTTACACGGTGACCTACTCTAGTGTTGCAGAACAGAGTGGAGCAGAGGTCCTTTATTGTATCGCAGAAAAAAAGAGCTCCTTGAGCAGAGGAAAACCGAGTGGAAAAATTGATGTCTTTTCCTTTTCGTCAAGTACAAAAAAAAGAATGTTATTGCGTTACTCAAGTGGCAAGTGGTATTTGTTTTGTGTTATTGATTTCTTTTCTCTAAAGTAAGTGATGACTGGACTGAACTGAAGAAGGTTTGTAACTCTGGTACTGGAGAGGAGGTGATAATAGAGAATTTGACAGTGTTGAAAACAACGACAAAGACAAAGAAAGAAAGCTGTGCTAAGAATACTGATGTATGATTAAAGTGGAGTGAAAAAAGAAATTGACCACACTTTCCTTTTTTTAACCTTGTGGAAAATTACTCATCTTTTGTGATGATGCTCGAGTAGCTTTTTTTTGAGTTACTTATAAAAGGCATATGATTTTCCAGGCTTGCACTTGGCCAAATTGAATTTTCAGTCTCGCTCCGTACATTTTCACTTACTTCGACTCCATCGTTTCTTTCTTGTCAAAGGCAGATAGGTAGGGCAAAGTAAGGTAGAACACCTATCCGCAAAAGCGACAAACTGCTTGGAGGAAGTTAAGATTGTTTAGAAAAGTTACATGCACGGACTGGAAATTTTGCCTGATATTTACACATAAAAATTCAAAACTAAATTACCTGACTGTCAATGATGTCGAAACAGAATGCGATCTTTTGCAGTGTACATTAGAAAAAAAAGTTTTAAATTTTCATGCGTGTAAGCAAGACAAGACGATCAACTACTTTCAGTAGTGAAGATGACAAGCGTTTGTGTAAAAAACTTACGACAAAATCAAACGCAACATCATCGGATCACTCCCAGTGATCAAGCATGTACAACAATCTAGAGAGTATTACAAAAGAGTTGTGCTGCATATCAACATGAAGAGCAAAGCACATTTTGTATGCTTTACTATAGGAGAAATAAAAAAGGCTCCGATTTCCACGAATGTTTATCGTTCAATCATAAAAAGTGAAATTGGATCCATTTCTTCTTGTCTGTTTGATTTGGTGTTATCTCATGCTCTATATACTCTACTTTTACTTTCCTCTTTTTTCACTCGTCTCACTGTGTGAAAGAAAACATGTACAAAAGTAGTAAAAATCGGACTTCAATTTGAACTTTTATCACGAGTTTTTTTTCCATCAAAACTTTTACTTCATAGAAGAAGCGTCGAAGAAATTCTCCCGCTCGATCTCTCGGGTACATTTCTGTCAAATAATGCCCTTCGATACTGCTCGCTCGAACTTTGATTAAGCCTTAAGAGAACCCTTTCAACTTTTGAATAAAGTTGTCTCTGCCAGCGGAATTCTACGTATGCGGTCATATAAAAAAATGTAATGTCTAATTTTTACCCAATACTGTCCCACACGCGGTTTTACTTCCGAAGAAACGAAATGAAATCGGACAAGAAGTGAAAAGTTGGTTTGCTTACGGATTGTCGTTTATGAGCAGGACATGAGGGCGATTGGTCCATATGGTCTTGACAAATGCAAGATCCGGAGCGCATTCTTTTCCATTCTTCCACATCCATTGCTTCATCACTATAAAACGAGAATAAAAAAACAACATCAACTCCCTGAAAACTTCTTTCGAACAAGGATCTGCTGTAAAGTACTGTATGTAAGACACTCGGAACTTGGACTATCCAATTTTCCTCATTGACATGGATAAGTTTTGTAGAGCAATTTTAAATTTATTTCTTTTTGTCAGTCATCTCATCATGCATCACATCGCACCGCGTGAGCTAAGCTGAAGCCCATGGCTGCGGCTGTGACTGATGTCTACACCCGAAAATTTTCTTTTATTGCTTCATTTTGACTTTCCCTTCTAATTTTATTGTGTAGAGAACAATTGTAATTCGCCGCACGGTTTTAATTTTGTATTGTCAATTTTATACTTCTGGAATTGCTTCTGTGCAAATGTGTATTCGTTTAATAGCCTAACAAAATCTTTTTTTTGCTTACGAGAGACTAAAGCTAAAAATTGGTTTACCTGGAATTGGAGCGTCGACTCGACTCCTTCTTGCCAGCTTGAAGTTGTGACAAATCCCTCTGCCGCTTCTCTGTCTCCATATAAATTCGATAGTAGAGAAAGAGCATAATGGACACGGGGATGTAGAACGCGGCAATTGCTGTGCCAAAGGTGATGTAATGATTTGTCTCAATGAACTGAATGTAACACTTGTACTCTGGAACTGTCCTCTTTCCCTCGATATACGGCCTTTGTTGGGAGGAACGAATAAAGTTATTTATTAGACAAACACCATTATCACACTTTTGTCTCTAATTACAATTACAATTACAGAAAAATTGTTTCGTATCTAATGAAATACTAGAGGTTAAATATAAAAGTTACCATGCGTAAATCCAGGGTGGCCACAGGAGGAGACTGATGCCCCATGCAGCGGATATCATTGCTGCAGCTCGCCTCGTCGTTCTCTTCGCTCTGCAACAAATACATATGAAATTTTAATTAAGATTAATGTATCCATACCCTCCAACAATTTTACTTCATGTCTCTTCCAACACATGTAACGCACAAAAATTAGAGGGAAAGCTCCAGCTCGCTCTTTGTACTAGTACATGAGGATCGCGTGGATGTTGGTGGTAAGTACGGATTGTGTCTCGGAGTTCGTGCTCTTCTAGATGAAGATAAATAATTTTTCTAGTTTTATGCCTCGCCTGTACTCACTCAACTACTCCACATCTCGGGAACGTGATCGTGAACGACGAAGCATGCCAACTGCAGGCGTCACCATTGTCAAATAATAATAATATTCCAAGTCCTCTGGGGGACCGTCATAAACTTTCATTTTCGTCCACTGTTCGCTCACTCACTCAGCAGTGTCTGTATAGCAGCAGCACACAGGTTAATTTACTTGGAGATTAGGGACGGAGCAACGAGATGCAATTTATTTCGTTCCACAGCTAAAGACTTTTTTTCTACCAACGGGTAAACCTACGAAGACTCCATCTTACACTTACAAAATGGTTGCATGCAATACGGATGGAGCGGATGGATGGGAGCGAGACAGAGAGAGTTTCCTTCAAGTGGTATTAATCTTCCTGTGACTCTCTCTTCATGTGACATATTTCGCAGAGTCGCACGTACAACCTAGAACTCATCATCATCCTGTGTGAAGTGAAAGCCATCCATAAGAACAGCTCGCACTCCAGAAGTAAGTTTAGTTTGAAGCAATTTTAATTTATATTATGAATGTTCACTTCATTACTAATAATGATTCATGCTATATAGTTTAAGACTTTTGGACTACCAAATCAGATAGCACTAGAACATTAGAAGCGTCAGCTTCCATTTCCAGTTCTACTACGATATATTCATCATTTCTCCCAATGTTTTCCTTGAATTACTCATATTAACTTCTTTGTCAGCATTTCTCCGTCCGAGTGACTGCCTTAATTAATCATGGTTGTATCACTGTGCCCCGGCCCTGTAAGGCAAACGTCAGTTCTGGGTTCAATCTCATTATGTATCTAGTCTAGCTAATAATGATTATCGTGCAGTTTTTACAGCAAACATAGGTAGTAAAGTAATATTAATTGAAGAAACAGTCGATTCAAGGCGTTTTATAGCTGAAGAACATTGCGCTTGACCAAATTTTATGATTCATCATGAATCACGGAATAACACACAGTACTCATTCTACGTATGCCCAAAGTTCAAATCCATTGTTATAAATTATGTAGCGATTTATTGACGTGTAAAAACCCCGAATTACTGTGAATGGATGAAAAACAACAGGTATAGATTTTATCGCGAAAGTTATGGCTTCTCGTTTTATTACTGGATTGTTATAATATTAGCAGCACATTCGCCACTTATAATATAGAAATTTCGGCTTTAATTTTAGCGGCTGTAAATGTGAGATATTTGGGACTCGTAAAAGAAAGACTTTACGCTAAACCGACTTGTAACAAAAATCACCTAAACTGGACAAAAGTTAATTACTAATGTCCATATTGAATCCAACTACAAAAATGAGCCATTTCAAAAATGATTTCACATGAAGATGTCGTCACTTACTAGTGCTACAACAACGAATGTTCGGAAAGATTATCTACTGAGCTACTGGTATTTACACATGTCGTTTTCGAACGTAAATAGTGACGTAGCAGAACATGGTTCAGTTGAAATGATACAATTGTCAAAATTTCTGCCTGGTGTTTTATTTCATTTTATGCATTAAAACCACGTCTAAACGACAGAGACACTTGGACCATGCTCACTTGGAATGTTTAATTAGTTCAGCACGCGGAAACAAAAACATGACTTTATTGCCAGTCAGCAAAACAATTAGTGACCTCAAAAGCGGCATTTGTATTCTGATGCGATTTTCTTTGCCTTTAAAAACGGAGATTATAATAATGTAAAAACCAAACATTTGCCGAGCACACTCCATCTGGTTTCACCCAATTTGTTAGTGTGGCACAGACATCACATCACACCACCACACCACAACAGCGGAACGGAACCCCCAGTCATTTTTATGGCGAGTTCGTGATTCATTTTTACAGGTTTGCGTTTACTTAGTTTATGTGTACACCACGGTCGGTGGCTGGTTTCATAATAGGATTTATCATTTTTAGCTGCTACTAAAACCACTTGAGATAAGAGCACGCAGCGAAAGTTGACGATGACGATCCTCCGTACGAATACGTCGCACTTCCTTTATATCATATGCAAACAGAAGGAAACTAAGTTACGGATTAGTTTGATGGAGTTTTCCTTCATGTGCTAAAACGCACACACAATGCTGGTTGGAAGTTTAGTGAAAACACCATCTGTGCGCGCTCCTCTCACTTTTTTCTTTCAAGCTTCAGTCAGAGTGAATTTGCGAATTGTGATAAAGCAGGATTCATAGTGTGTGGAGCAGCACTAAAATATTATGTTCTGTTCTGTTACTTTTTCTTGTCGTTTCATTACTCTCATCTCGGCTGCCTCTATGCTTCAAGTGCTACATGAACAAAATGAGCAGACAAATAAGGCACAGCTTCGTGATGTGAATATCCGCTTTCATTTGCGCCCATTTTCTCCTCTTACCCTTACCTCGCCAGTAATGCATTGTTTAAACTTACAATTGTGAGTGAACACGGCGAAAACGGCTAATGAACACGGCCATAAAAACCCTGATTACGTTTTGAAGCAGTATCTTTTGTTTCAGGATAAAATGAATCGTGGTAGGTAATGAATTCGTGCAGGTTCAGATATAGGCTTTGCGAAACGCTCACATGCAACACTCACGCTCTTCAAGTCAGCTAGAGAAAACTGGAACGCAGAAAGAGGCTTTTGGATTAGAGTCCATAAAACCTTTAGCATTGTTCACAATATGCTCATTTGTACAAAACTTAAAATGATTCTGTACCGATATTTCGCCACGTCCACACCACTAAAACTGTATTATGAAGAAAGAAGGAGAAAAGCAACTGCAGCAATTTAATTTGCAGCGCTGGCAGGAACTCTGAGATTCGTGGAGTGGAAATTCGCAGTGAGAGGCACGCCTTGAGTACCTTTTCACCGAAATTTATTTTAAAGCAGCAGCCACATTACAAAGAGCTCCCACTACGAAACTACATTTCTCCGTCCAATGGGCAACCTTTGCTCCACTCCACACCTTTCATTACTCTCTGCTTCACATCCCTACATTTTATGACCGAGATTTTTCCCTTTTCATTTTATGTTATTTCTGTAGAATTTGGAAGATGGATCCGAAGAGTGCATTACCTAAGTATGAAATGAAACTACAGGAGAGGGAGAAAGGAAAATGTGAGTGCAATGTGTGTGTGCAAAAAGGAAGTAAGCTATGGTCGCGTCAATATTGACTTTTACTTTATTAAAGAGTGAATAATATAGATTCTGGTATGTACGCGAGTACAAGGCGCACGTTCGGCAAACAAGCCGTTATTATCTCCAAACGCTGTACTTCTACTCGTCTCTGATAATGTACGTGTCATCGTCTTGTGAAAAAAATTAGCAGAAACGAGAGAAAGTTGATTTTCATTGTTTCTTTTTCTGTTTCCGACTGTCTTTCCTTTTCCTTTCCATGACGTGTTCGGTTTGACGGAGAAAAAGATGTTTTTAACGTCTCAATCATTTTTTCCTTTCTTCCTTCATATTAGACATGCTCTTTTATGATAGTAATTGTTAGAAATTCATTCCATGTTCCGTGAATCTTGATAATAATGTACAATTGTAATGAAAATGTGTAGCGATAGCGTAACTATTTTAAGGTGAATTTTACAATACTGGAACTAAACTGATAATAATTTTCAGTTTGCTTTTCTGCAAGATCATTAAATGTGAATATTTATTCATTGAATGTCTTAATTTCAGAAGTTACCTACACTAAAATTTAACTTCAATGATGTGTGAGTGTGACATGTTGCATTGCTGCAGTAGAGTAAATCTGGCTCATTTAGTATTATGTAATGCTGTCAGCATTAGCAATCCGTTTTATAGCCCCTTCCCTGCCGTCCAAACTTACTTTGCCGTTTGTAATTTTGCTAAAATACATTTTAATAGTTTGATTAGTTACGACACGAAAATGTGGAATCCCTACAGAAAAGCCATTAAACGCTATCCATTCTCTAGCTAAGCTAAAATATAGTGCTGCGTCCATGTATCGTTTGGTAACTCTATTTAGAATGGCATCCTCCTCAAGCTTGTTTTAGAGAACTGACGAATACTTGAGTCTGGCTCTTAAAGCTCTTATAGCTAGAGTCCAATTACAAACTTTGCACCCTTCTGTGCTCTCTTTTCTTGTTTGTTTGAGGTCTATCCTGAGCCACGTAAAAGTTTTTAGAGTTTTCTTCAAGATTTCGTTCTCTACTCCCAATTATAATATAAAACCTGGTTTAAAAACCTACGTTTAACTTTAGTTACAACAAGTACAGTGGGCTTCTGCTCTGCTTGCTTGCGACGTAAGGTGTGGAATGAAACATTAAAAGAAAATAGTATCACACATTACGTAATAAAATTTGTTGCTGACATTCGCCCATTCCTGTTTTCAGTTGATCTACTTGGTTTATTATGCCGTTGGAATAAAATGACTTTTAAATTACTCTGTCGGTGTTACACAAATGGTGGTGAAAGTTTAGGTGTTCAAAGCGTCTTGCTTTAGTTGAAAAAAAAATAAAGAGTGATATTTGACACTAGTGTAGAGTGAGTTTGTTTTAAATTTTGATTAGAATGTGCAAATTGGTTGTAAAATGGGCATCTGTCAAAACATTCGTCTTTGATTTAAGTTCTCGTCGGTTTTTGATAGGAATAATAATATAGAACATTTCGCTCTTTCTTCGAGTTCCTTCTTCTCAACGTCAGTGCAAGTGACAGAAACTCATAAACAAATTTCAGCAGCTTACAGCTCCGCCACAGCTACAGATGCGCAATTCCGTGCTATACTGTAAGATGGGAGGTGGTTCAACAAACTTATTACCAACTGAGTCAATAACTTAAAAGACTAGGATTTCTTTCTTAGCGATACTACGGATGTGGTGAAATGGGAAGAAACAAGAGGAAATATTTTTAAACGTAACTCTTGTTTAAAAAATTAGGATAAAGAAGTCCTTTTAAAATCCTTTTAACATTGCACGATATGATTGAAAATTAACTCAACAAATAAAAGATGATCAAATATTAAGCAAACACAAATATTGTGTATTATTTTATGTTAAAATGTAATTATTGTTTCAATTTGAAATACTGCACACGTAGATAGTAAATATTAATTTGAATTTTAACAATTACTTTAAACATGAAAAAGATATTTCAGATGCTTGTAACATTTTTCAACGTTTGCTGTATTTTGTTATCCACTTGCGTTTGTATTTTGGTGAATAAATTTGTTAATAAAAAATATGGGTAGCGGTAGAAAAGTCATAAAAGCGTACGAATACAATTTTTTACTTTCATAACCGCTTTTCACTTATGCAAGGTATCCGTGAATGAAGGGCTACTGGAGGGTATCTAATAAAAATATTCGTGAATAATGAAAAGTTCCTCTTGTGCTTTGTGCGCGTCTGCCATTGTAAATACGCATACCAAGAGGATGATTCCATTGCATTCCAGTTTCTGGATAAGGCTCGCTTTATTGTGTGAAGGAAATCATGAAACTATAAAATATCATGTATGGCTGACAAGCGAGTTTTTTCCGTTTTCATATGATGTCATTATTTTAAATTATTCACATGCCTTTCCGTCCAACAGCCTACACAATGTTTATTTTTGTTTCACATCAAAACATTCATTTTCAGCAGACATGTTGCTATAAAAGTGGTAGAATTTCAAAAAGAATTCCTAATTTTTCTTCTTCTATGACTCTGCTTCAGTGATCCGCGTATTTCGCTAGTCTCTCGGGATATCTACGTCTCACAGACAAATAACAAAATGTGGAGACTTTTTCCGAGCGAAAGTAAAAAGCATGCGAAAGAAGAGGTTGCTTTAAAAATGAATGAAAATGCTGTTTGCCAGCTCAAAAGAAGAGCGTCCTAAGAGCTCCTATGTACATATTACTTGCTAGGTATGCATCCATCCATCCGCTCCAAAAAACGAAATATTTTTCAATGGACCTCCACAAAAGCAAAGGGAAAGGAAAACCAATAAGTATTACACAAAGACTGCGTGTGTGTCCTTCTTCTCCAAGATGTTGACAAGTTTCCTTGAGCAAAGCAAAGGGCACTTATCGAGGGAAACAGTGAGCGGATTGTTGATGCAGCTCAACAATTTTGTAAAACAATTTTCTTTGATATAATCTACAGCTATTTCTCAAGCTCAAAGTTGCGTCGTAGCATTTCATTTCACCTCATGTGACCTAAAGAAGTCAACTTCCCATTTTAAAATATTGCATTATCCATAGATTGAAGAAAAGTAAATTCATTAAAATTGTATTTCGCTTCCGCAAAAAAACTGTTATCCTGAAGTTGTGTTTTGCTAGCTGACAGTTTGAATGTTATATTTATTGTTGTTTACCTTTACCCACGGCTCAAAACCATCATGATCATTTATTTATTTACGTGTATTGGAAAGGAATTCGTGGTAGGAGCAAGGCGAAGAGCAATGTAGAAAAAGTTGCTGGAAATTGGAGATGAAACGAAAAGGATGGACCAGTGGAGAAAGAAACTTTCCTTTCTCTTCAAAATTGCATAGACATTATGACGGACTGTTAGGATGTACCTTGCTAAATTGTTGATACGGATCGATCAGTAGATCGCTCAGGGTTTATCAGTGAGTTGGTAGTTTTTATACCACGGCCTATGTAATGCATGACAACATAACACAACAACTAAAATCGAGGCTGGGTGGGTGAGATGGCACGTAATAGTTTCCCTTGTGCCATTTTGTAACTCATTACTTTCTTTCTAGACATAAGTAGTGTAGATGAAAGTAGCGAAAGGACGGAGAGAGATAAAACGAAGAGTAGCGCGTGGGAACGTGCTCCAAAGGCCTTCCTTTAAAATGAGAAGAAAAAAGAATTCTTGAACTAAATTCCGTTCTACGCTGTACTTTACAACTTTTTTCGTAGTCTCTAAAAATTTGGTTACTTTCTTTCGTTTGTGTTTTGTTTGGCACTACTTTCCTTTTGAATTCGAATCCATTTTGTTGCATTGCTGTTATATTTCTTGAGAAGATTTCTTTTTTCTGTCTGATTGTGAAATACACTAAATGTTGCCTTACGTTGTTGCTGCATTCAAATTTCCTCATAAAAGGAGAAAAAACGAGGGACATTCCATTTCATTCTATCTTTTCTAGCTCAAAGATCCAATCCGACATAGAAAAGGCAGTTTTTCTTTTCTTTGCTCTTCTACCTTTCCCAACTTTATTTTGGACTTCTTTTCTCGTCCGACAGTATTCTTCTACAGCTTCATTTTTCTGTTCCTTGAAGAATAACGAGTGCTCTCTATTGAATTTTCTATACGGAAAGGTCCAGGGAAACCTTTTCTTTTGTATTACCTCACTCAGAGTGGATGCACGATTAAAGGCAGAGAGCCACTATCTACAGACATCAAAATCTCCTGAAGATTGGTTCTTACTGCCAGTTGAATATGGTTTCAAGTGAAGAGTGATCAGTTATGCATCAATATAAACATTATATTGTAATACAATGTAGTTCACAGGTGAGGCAAGAAATAAAGAAATTTGCGTGCTTCAGAAGATACTTGTGTCTCACTCTCTTTTCTCTCAATCTCACTCTTTTCTAATCTAGGTCTGTCAATATGTATGCATAGAGGCGAGCAGACACAGACACATAAAGTAAAAATGAATGGATAAAGAAGACAGAAGGAAACATTTTGAGAGACATCCCATCCCTCTTTCTTTGCTCTCTCACTACTCGCAACTCGCATACTCGCCTCACATCGCACTCACTCTCCCTTTTTTCTTTTCTCCTTGAAATTGAAAGAAAACCACTTTATTTCCTTTTTTCACGATCCCTCTTCAATATTCAGCACGATGAGCGAGGCGAAAGCAAGCACATCTTTTTCTTGAACAGAAACATAATTTGCTTTTTTGCTCCTTGCGCTTGCTTTTGCTTTCGGATCAACACGAAATCGTCTCCATAATAATAAAAAAAGTTCCTCTTATTCCAAAAGATAACTCTTGCCTTACCTAGATGCATAGATAAACATTTTTCCAAGGTAAGTACCACATTATGTATTTTATTTTGATTGCTTTGGTTTTCTACGTTCTTTCCGGTAGACAGAGCAGCCTGAGCCTTAACAAGCTGTCTGCTTTTTGTATTTACGTTCTCGCAGCAACTCCGTCGTAAGTTGTTCCCTTGTTCGTCTTTGTGCTTTCTCTCGCCAAACACCACTCTCACTCTGACTTGACAAACAGGAGAGTCTGGAGTAGAGTCTAGAGACTTACGAGAGTTTCATGTGGTAAAGTAGAGCAGACGATGCTTATTTATGGTGAGCAGAGCAGAGTGAGTGAAAGGGACTTGGATGCATATTGAGCAGCAGCATCAGGAGCAGCGTTCGGAGCAAATCATATGCGTGAAATTTTATTTAGGTTACACGGTTTGCCAACGTTATGCATGACATGAAACGATTAAATCAAGCAAACCTAATCATAAAGATCCGAACTTACTTACCACAAAATGTGTCAAAAAGGGTAAAGTGTACGGACGGATCTTGATCTACGGATCTAGGGAAGGGTAAAGGAAGGAAGCGGGCTCTGAGCCTTTGATTGAATTCCAAAGATTCGGCCTGGTGGAACAAGGAAACACTGGAAACCTGCATTCACCTAGAGTGTTCAGTTCATGTTCGTGGCGTTCGATGTAGTAGTACCACTGAAAATCAACCACATTACGGATTGATGCATGCAGAGTGAACATCTATTTCATGATGCTGCCGACGTTCATGTTGACTACTGTAAAAGAAGACGTGTGAAGGAGAACGAAAAGTAAAGAAGTGTACGTGACCAACGTTTAGTGTATTGACACCGAAAAAGAGGTGATTCTACTAGATTAAATTCCTTCGCCACTCATCGATCAATAAAGACTGAGTGAGTGAGTGAGAGACGAGAAAAAAATGAACAAACGGAAAGCTGAAAAGAGAAAAACACGCTTCTTTCACTTGTACATCATCATATAATATCCATATTTAAAAGTTAACATGTGTATTTCAAAAAGCGTACTTAAAGTACTAAAAGATATTCCATCAACCGAAATGTGAGACTGAATTGATGTCTGCCGAAGTTCTTTTCTCACTTTTGCCTTTTCCTTTTTATGCCTCTGTCGTTCTGTCTGATCATCACTCCCCGTTTTTTGTTATTTTTCTATTTTTCTTTTCAAAAGTGTGATCAGTATGATCGCTCCTCACACGTTTTCCACTTTTTCCATTTTTTTCCTTTCTCCAGAACATGATGATTTTGCTAATGAAGCGGAATAATACGAAAATACTTATTGCGGCAGATTCTTAAGATAGGAAATGAAGCGAAAGTTTTTAGAAGGCAGTCAGATGGGGGATTTAAAAATGATGACTCCCGAGACGATGGCACTTTTTATGAGAAAATACGTGAACAAGGAAATGAAAAGAAGTCATGTAATGAGAAAAGGCTGAGTCGTACGAAGCAATAACGACCGTCTCTTCACATTCTTTGACAAAGATAAAGCTTGAAATTGGAATACTTTCCGAGCTCTTTTCAGAATCAAATGGAGTGTTTAATTTTCCTTTGCTTTAACAAAGCCTTTTTCTGTTGCTTGCGTCACTTTTACCAAGATTCCACATTCAGTTTTTCTTCCGTGCGACTATCCTCGTCTCATCCAAGTTATAGTAGACATAATGGAAATATGCGGAGGAGAATAAATTGTCGTCTCGTGTATAAACGAAATACCAAAGCGATACCTTGAAAAATATACCATGTCTCAGTGATTTCCCTGCGAGTGAGTGGAAGTGTCTCCTCCAGCAGTTGTGTCTTTGTCTACATCGATTTCTAATACTCACTGATCAAATAAACACCTTATTCAATAAAACTTTCCTCCTGTTTACTGACTTGTCTCAAGTTTGTTGTCTTTTCCTACGACTTGAAACAAAATAATCTTTTAGCACATTGAGTTTTAACAACATTTTCCAACTTGTAATCTCGTGACTGTCTCAGAATCTAATTGAGCGAACTTCAATGTGGGTTTTCCAATAAGGTTTTTCTTCACGCAGACCCTACATTCAAATACGTTATAGAACTTAAATTAGGGGTATTTTCACTTCCTTTTTTCGTGGTCTATAACCATAACCAACCTCAATAATATCAAAGTCAATTATATACATGTCTGTTTAAAATACTGCGAGATTTGTCGATTCTACACTTATCGACATAAAACCTATTAAACGAGTACTAGGAAATGAAAATCCTTTGCTTGCAAAGTAAAGCTCCACACACTTCCGCAGCTCATTCATTTCCCGTTCCTCAACTTTATCATTATCAGCTTCGCACAAAATTACATTCACAATCGCAGTTCTGTAAAAGCAAAGAACTTAACTGCTATGATAATAAATCTTAAATTAAGCTCTCAGTGATTGATGATGATGTCCTGGTATAATCCTAACCTTTTTTATGAAAGCGGAGTAATACTACGCTGCTACTTTAATAAAAGTTGCTGGATATTATTTTGATAGCAAGAGAAAGCTTATGTTTACAGAAATTATGTTTAAACCTGATGAGTCAGTCTCTTGCATGTTATCGAAATTAGTTTCACTAAGATATCCGAAGGCTATTAATATATCTTGCTTAAATTCTAGTTATTAGTACATCAATGAACGATGCCCTTTAAAAACTTCCAGGAGAAGCTAAATGCGAAACGAGCTGTGCTACAATTTAATTTATTTTATACCAAATCTCAATAGTAAACATTTTAACCCATTATGTTCAAGCTTCTATACATATGTATGAGTGATTTATGATTTTCGACATGAACGCTTTATGTTTGGAAGACCGGACTTGACAAAAGTATTATAAAAATGGGCAATTTAAATGCACATCACTTACCGATAAGTCAGTGGCCTCGTGACAGAAAAGTAACGATCAAATGAGATCATAAGCAAGTTGAGCACAGAAGCATTCGACGTAAGATAATCAACTGCCAGCCAAGCGTCACAGACACGTTCGCCTGAAAATAGAAGAGAAAATCTTGTTTTCAGAAGATTGTTTTTGTGCGATAATTGGACATATTGCGCAGTTAATATGCCAAAAGGGCAGGACGAATTTATTGACTATTTTTATAACTTACCAAAGGGCCAGTAGCCAGCCAGCAAATAAACAGTGCTCAAGGGCATCCCAATGGTACCAATAAGAAAGTCAGCGACAGCCAATGAAATTAAAAAGTAGTTACTGATTGTCTGCAGCTGTTTATCAATTTTGAATGAGATCATCACAAGTATATTTCCAGCCACAGTCAACAGTCCCAGGCATGTGGCGGCCCAGGCAATTAAAATTTGCTGAAACAAAGTATACTTGGAGGAAGGTCGAACGCTACCCGTAGATTGCGTAGAGTTACTCGTAGAACTCGGTTCGTCACCGTTTTTGTGCTTGTCCGAAGGTGTGGCTGGAGTGGAAGCGTTCAAGAACAAAGCCGTGGAAGCTTCGTTGTCCGAGTTAACTAATGTTCCGAAGGTATACGTATGTCCATTATTATTATTATTATTGTGATTGTAGGCTGAACCACCACCGTTACTACTGCTACTGCTAAAATGGTAATTCGGATGTGTAAAGTAACTATTGTAATGATGCGTGACTGATGTCCAGTGAGAGAAAGGGTTAACGCTACTACTGCCACCGTCATAACTACTACTGGCACCACCACCGTTATAAAATGACGATGATATGTCGGGGTGAACATTCTCATTGTTGAATTGATGTTGCTGATGATGATGATGGTGATATGAGTTATGGCCGTTGTTGTTACCATTGTTCGCTCCACCACCATTCCCATTGCCACCTCTGCCGTTGTTATTCGCCTTGGGGTAATCTTTGTGATGACTGTTTCCGGCGCTGGCATAGCTGCTCTCGCCGGCCCGAGTGGCAGCTGCGGCTGCCGACGACGGAGCATTCGAAACTCCGGTGCTTGCCATCATTATGCACATTGTTGTCAAAACCATGATAACGTTCAGGCTGCTCCAAAATTCCTGGAGCAAACACCACCACCCGCCACTATTACATCTTCGCCTTCGCTGTGTTTGGTTGCTGCTGCTGGTGTTGTTGTTGCTGTTGCTGTTATAACTGCCAAATATGCATTTGGCATATGATCGCTCCATGCTCCTGCATAGACCGAGCATTCGAAGAGGAAAGCAGTCGACGCAGACGAAACGAGCCTTTTCCTTTTCGCTAGCGGTGAAAAAAGAAAAACTCTGTGAACCGAAGGAACACCCTGGTTGGTGGTACAAAAAAATTTCTGTACGTACACATTAATGTCAAAGATTCACATCGCTTTTCACCCACAGCGTTTTTTTCTTTCCTCTACCTACTTGCTTCTATATACTTTTGGGAAAAACTCGGAGAGTATTAGAGAGCGGAGTGAATAGCTTCATCGTGCTAGCAAGTTTTTTCACAGATATTTACGTAATATAGTATTGGGGTGCAAAATCTATAAATATGTATAATACGGTCATGTATCCTAAGATGTTTTTGCCAAGAAAAAATCACAAACTTGGCTTGTCACAACTTTTTCTTTTCGTTTTTCTTCTTTCTCCTTTTCTTCAAGCGGAACGCGATTCTTTTTCAACTTCGGAACAGCGTAATCGAACATTTTCAGAAGGAGGAAAAAGGTAGCGGTGGAAGTGGGACAGACAGTTGTCCTTCAGGATAATATCCATGCTCCTGTTTACGTTGTGGAGGTAAGACAGTGGACGCTACGTTAAAATTACGACCCAAAAATGTCCGATTGTTTTTATTCCAGACCAGATGTATTTCGAGTGGTAGTAATTTGCAAAGAGAGAATTCGAATTACAACAGAGATATAATTTCGTTATTGTGAAACTAGGAGGTAATATTTTGAGTGTGTAGCATCGTCAAAATAGAAGTGAAGTACTTGAAACAGAAACAGTTTTCATTTCATCTCCTTTTCACTTTGTTTAGAGTTGAGAGTAATTGGACTTCTCAGAAACTGAAACTTTGCCTCTTCTCATACTGTTACAAACAACATAAGAACCCATCCACAATTCTTCCACGACTCTAGCAAATTTCTTCTTGTCGAAAAGAGAAGTGTTCGTCTTAATACGATTTTTTGCTAGAATGCAGGTTTACGCGTGGTTGGTAAGTAGAACGTACGTACACTCTTCATTTCTTTGTAAGCTGTTGCTTCAAACAGGGAATAATTCCTTTGCTTATTTTTTAGTTATTACTCGCTTTATTCTTAATACTCCTCGTTTCATGTAGTTGGCTTCATTTTTCCCGTCAAGTAAAACATGACGAAAAAGTATTTCAGAAATATTACGTAAGTTGTGTCAAACACCTTTTTCTTGTTATCTTCTGTTAAAAGATGAAAGCAGGAGCTTTCTCAAAAGAGAACAAAGTCAGAAGGAGGAATATAAAAGTTTGGCAAAAGAAAAAGTAAAATGCGATACGAGAAATAAGAGTTCTTCACAAAAGTCACTGCCAGGCGCTTTTGTGCAGTGTTCAAGTACATTCTTATACATACATTCATTCATTGTGTTGCACGTTTTTAAGTTGTAGAAAGCAATACAAAAGCTGACAATTACAGCAAAGTTTCATTTCAGTAAAAAACTGTCTGTGAAAAGTAGCTTGTGGTATGGAGTCTTTATTTGTATAATTTCTCTATCGGAGAGGAACATGAACATACCCGAGAGAAGTCTGCCTGTGAATAGCTCATTACTATTTTGATAAGTTTCTTCCTCATACATTTTTATAAGTCGTTTTCTTGTCACAGTCATTTGCAGTTCATGCACACTGCTCTGTAACTGTAAGTTAGCAGATTAAACGGAGAAAGAAATTTGCATACGCACAACATCGTCAACGAACCGAACATCATGATCGTACTACTGTAGTAGATTTAGCGGAATCTTTCCTAATCATTATTATTTTTATACAAGAGTTTTTTAATCTGCTAAACGATAGAAAAATGTCCGTCTTTTGGAGAAAAAAAACGTTTTCAGAGGATCAGTGAAAAGCCTCGGTTCGTTTCTGTTTTCCTTATCAAGTCAATTTACTATGTGTAGCAGATCCGTTTTATTTAGGCGTGATCACACATCTTCACATCACAATCCTCATTGTTTTTGTTGCTTTCATGCGGGCATCAGTGTGAGTATCTGATTTGCAGATTATTCATGAACCTTTTATTTTGGTTCATTTCATTTACTGACGCTGATGATCTCTCAAGATTTTGCTCGGTATCGCTGGAATATCTTGCAGAGTTTCTTAAATTAAGAAATTATTTTATCCCAAGCTACGATGATAACGTAAAACTACCCGATGAAATGATTGCATGAAATTCGAATGAAATCGGGCGTTCCAAATGGTAACCCGGCACTCACTACTAAGGATTTACGTCACATGCTTCTGATTTCAGTCTTTGGAAAAATCGTGGGAGGCTTTATTCTGTCATTATGTGCGTGCACAAATGATCAAGAAAAATGAAGCACCAATTAAGTTTTTACGCTTGATTATCTTGTCTATTTGTCTGCTCTTTTTTCTTTCATAAAGTCAGTTTGTATCTTTTGAACACTAGATACACGACAGCAAAGCGCTGCTATTGCGGTTATTGGGTAATTATTTGTTTTCACGAAACCCATGCTTTTACATCAGCCGATTAAGGAATGAAATGTCAGACATTTCCTTTTCATCAGCGGATGTGAAAGGCAAATGAAAAATTTGATCCACAACCCGAGTTAGCAGACTTCATGGCAAGCTCATCTATAAAACGTCATTCATATCGAGAGCTGAGCTCACTGAAAGCACCTCCTTTGTGTATTTTTTCTGCTGTGTGGACTCCACTTTGTGCTCAGGTTGTTGTTGTTGTTTTGAGAAAACGAGGTTTATGCACTCTAAACAAAGACACCTCCATGCTTTTGTTGATCATGTATACTGTGCATTGAAGACCAGCTATATTCAGTGTTCAGTAAACATTGTCTCTTGTCTCTTTACCCATCGTCATTCTCGACGAAATTAACCGAAAAATAAATAGCCTGCTTGTATGTGTTATCTAACGTTGTAAAAGAAACGGAGCACTCCGATGTAATTGCGGAACGGGCGTTTTCAGAGATTAAAATAACGAGTTTATTTCTTTTTTCTGTTCATTATTCTCGGAAATGAAGACACGGGGAGTGAGCTCTTTTCTTCCGTGGATCTTTTTACCGATCATGTTTATAGCACAAGCCATTTTCACGCATATGCCTCGAGTGTAGTGTAGCATGTTTCTCGTCACATTCTATTCCTCTCTGCACTTTTCTTTTCTGCTTTTTCTGTTTACATGAACCGTCATTTAATTAAATCCTTGCGCGTACTTAGTTGTTACAACGGATCTCGTTTAATGTCTCCTGTTTTCCGTCCGATTACTTCTTTTCACTGCTTCCGAATAAAAAAGACGCCTTCAGCTTTCACCAGCACAGGAAAGAAGAGAAAGTTTGGAAAACTCCAAGACACGTAGTAAGTAGAGGAAAGAAGGAAATGTGTAAATGTTTATATATTTATTATTACATACCGAGCTTCGAATGGCGTAACACAATTGCTTTAATGAAAGCAGCATGGATCATAGAATTCATTCAACACATATTTTTTTAAATTGCCAGCATTCATAACTCATAACTAAAGTAGATGAAAATGATGCTGGCGTGAGTAAAGTTTTTGCTGATGATTTAACCGTTTTTTATTCTCAGTGTAAAAATTTATACAGTTAAGAGAGAAAAAGGGCGGGTGAGTTGCGTTTTCGTGATTAAAATGTTCACTTTTGTTAGACCCCGTGCTGGTCGTGGTCGCCGGCGGCACACGTAAATCAGAAAAAATTCACAAGCATTTCCCGCTTAACTAAACAAGACAAAAGGAAATAAATTGCATGTAAAACTGACAAAAAATTGCAACATGTGAAGAATTTAATGCGGTCGTTGCTTTTGCATCAGTTTCATAATGAAACTTTCATTCCTACCTTTAATCAAAAACAGTCACACATGAGCTCACAGGGAAAGAGCGCTAATGTCAGGAATGATTGGAGTAAAGAGGACCATCATCACAGCAGACAAACTTATATATTATTAACTTTAATTACAAATTACACACAAGAAATAAACTAAATACTTTCTTTATTTAAGCTCCCCGGTGAGTTTTTAACGTCGCCCTTACACGAGTCAAGGCTTTTGCTAGATGTTCATGTAATTCGGCTTGCTTTGTTAGCAAAGTCCGCTGCTCCCTCCCCTGATGTTAAACACCAATGAAAAAACGGGCCTTTTTCAACCGAAGGCAACTCCCAAATTCCCTTGTTACTCTTTACACTTTTATTTTTTACACGTGCTGCTCAACAGTATTAGCGGGTCGATGTTGATATGTTTTCAGAACCATGAACGCTCGTTCGGTGTGACTCCTCTACAATTTGTAACTTTCTGCAAAAACTTTCTTGTTAACTGGTTAGATAAAACGTAACTTTGAAAACCACACACACACTCACACACACTCCAATGTTCATGAAAGATTGTAATTGGCGAAACTGAGCAAAGTCAATAGAACGTCAGTTGTCTAATATTAATTGTGGGATGGCGAGTGAGAGCGTGAAAAACTTACATGAACTCGATACTTTTTGAAGCGTTCATTTCATGCACAGGCACACCACTATTGTTTTACAGAGTTCGTGTGTCGTGAGCAGTCGTATGACACTCCAGGTTGTTCCTGTGTCACGGCCTGCTTGGCTATGTGTGCCTGTCGTGTGTTTGCAGCGAGATTATAAACATTTTCCAACCGATCTTTGAGACAGAGCGGAATGAATGATATAACGAGAGAAATGGCCATACTGAGAGCTGTGAGCGTGGTGAAAGTAGCATTAGAATTTCACCGTTGTTGATGTTGTTCTGTGCAAAATCATAACGAACGAACGAACCACTGAGCGAAAGAACGAGCCAACGAACGAACATGCAGTATACATGTATCCTCCACATTGACTTTTCTCCAAAGAACTCTTCCTCGTTGAGAAGATCCAGCTTCTTGCTTCCTTTCTCCTATACTCCGATGATGACGATGGGGAGAGAGCGACTTTGCTCTGGCATGCCACTGCTCGGTCGGTGTGGATGGATGGGAAGGAAAAGTATGGATTTCGTTTCGTTACATGTACCTTGAGGAAAAAAGTGTACACGATAAAATATAAGGCGAGGAAGGGAAAGAGAGCGAGAGAGACAGGGCAGAAAGCGAACGAAGGGATAGCTAGATGCTGAGCGGAGTGGCGTGAGTGTGTGTGAAAGCTGCTCGCTTGCCTTGCCCGCTTCTAACTATAAGTGTGTATGGGGAACAATAGAAAATAACTGAGAGACCATGTTTGATACTTGTGTATCATCATCATCTCATACATAAAATCGGGTCTCGAACCTTTTTATTCGTTCCTCTGTCTCCTCTCTAGCAGATATAAGCGGCACAAAGGAATATTACATATTTATATATTCTACATTATGCATGTACACATTACTACACTTCCCTTACCTTTTTAGTTGCATTATGCTCTACCATCGCTTCGCATCTTTCTCTCACATCACATCTTTCCCTTCCTCTCCTTTTCCTTCTCTAGCTTGGCGCGGATCGGTTAAACTCGGAGCAATGGAATACATGGGTGCAACTAGAATACATATGCGTGAAAGCAGAAAAAGTCTGCTTTTCATGTGAGTTCCTTCTTTTTGGTATAAAATGAGAATGGAAAGCGAAAAAAAGTTTGGCTGAGAGAGTTTTACTTGGTAGAACACGTCTACTATTACTATTGCAAACTTGAGATGCTGCTTCTCCTGCTTTCATGCCATTTTCTTCTGTGCGCGACAAGACTTTCATGCTTTCATAGACATTTTTCGTGAAGTATTTCTACATACTACTAACAACGTCGTCTCAAACAATTTTTCTTAGCAGGCTCTGTGCCTGGCGCTGGCAGAAGCCCGTGTTGCAATCTGTAAAGATGCTTTTCGTTGGGGTTGGTTTTGTTTTCCCTTCTCATTTCTTTCTTGTTATTTTAATTTTACAAGTAGGTAAGACGAAGCCAAGTTTAAAGGAAGCATAAAATGGCATAGGTACATAAGTCGAGTGTGGGAAAAAAGCGACGTAACGTAATAGTGAGATGGCAGATGTGCTCCTGCACAAAATGAAGTATTATGAGTTTTACCAGATAGAAATAGAAAAACAACAAGCGTTCCTACTCATCTGCATTCTTTCACTTCCCAGACATTGCATTCTGCGAGAAATGAGTAAGAGGAAAGCATCGTGTCGGAGACAGGAGACTTGGGATAAGGAATGGACTCAAATGAGACCGGAGCGGCATAGAGAATGGAATGAGGTAGGAGAAAAAATATTCATTATATTTCCACAATGTGATTGCTATTTACGAGGTCGTTACTGGCTCTTCTGTACAATTCTGACTCAGGGAAAAGTCATGAAAAGCATAATGGAGAAAGTAGAAGGAGCAAAAAACCGGTTCGAGTCTACAATTCATATTCATATGAAACCGTTGGGAATATAAATTATTGAGGGGATGTATGTAGGTACTGCTTAATTCGTTTCGTATTGTGTTTCATACAATTCGTCTGGAGAGAGTGTGGAAGCGTACACCTCTATCCAAACTTGGTGAAAAAAATGCTCAAATGTGTCTTTAGAGATACCTTGATGCCTCGGTTCTTTTCATGGAGCTGCAGCTCTGGTGTAGTTACCTTCAGTTGTAAAAATGCTGTTAAAGACAGCTGGCACAAAGTATGAAGAAGTAAATGCATGCAAACGTAACGCTGACCGAATTACATAAGGAAAAAAGCTAATGCAATTTGGGTTACACAGCAGCTGTTGTTACATAAATACATCATTTCCTTTTTAAATCCGCTTGGGTTTTCATAGATTTGATTCCCTTGCAAATTCGATGATGTAAACGTGAAGTGACTTTTCGTGGAAAAAGTGTTGCAAATAATGAAGGCGATGGGAGATATACGGATGTAGAAAGGTAAAGTGAGATATTCATTGAGACTTGAAGTGTAGTCACCTTGATAAGCTTTGTTTATACTCGAAGAGCACTTGATAAAATCGAGCACTCCATTTTATAACGTCTGAAATTGGTAGAGATGGAGCGCTAGAAATATAAGGTACTCGGATTTTCACTTGTCCAGAATTCTGTTAGTAGAGATACCTATGCTGATATTTCTTGTATTTTGCAAAAATGATAAAGCCCTTTTCATCTGATCATGAAATGCACATGGAGCAAATCTAGCACAAGTGTACCCGTCTCAACTCAACTCTGGAGCATCAACATATCAGAGCTTTTATATAGTAGTAGACTTGAGCTTATAAAATACAGACTTTATGGCTCAAATTTTGAGACATATTTTTAAGCCAGCTGTAGGCTTCGCATAACTACCCTTTGTGAAAGTGAAAACAATGAAAATATGTAGACATTGTGTGTGCCTATGTGTAAGTCGTGTGTGTGAGAGAGCTCCTCGTGCTGCTGTTTTCACACACCCAGCTAACTCCGAAAACTAAGAAAGAAAGGCGTTCAATCCCCTCTTTCAAGCTGTGTGAATGTACCACTCTGTGTACTCCACAGTCGGGCACAAATCCTCGTGGAAATACAAAGAAGATCGTCGTGTATGTACGAATTGAAACTTTTTCACTTGCATTTTCAACCTCGCTCTGATCTCGCTTCCTGTGCACTGTCCAGGCTGCCAAAAAGAGCGAGAGAATGAAATGAAGGCAATAGGGAAAGCACTCAACTCAACTCACAGTATCTCTCTGCTTCTCCACATCTAGCGTTTCTGCTCAGTTCTGCTGATGCTCCTTTCTTTTCTTTAGTCATCTCAGCTTGAGCAAGCTTCCACTTTCAACTTTCCAACACCACCACCACCAAGTCTGAAACCCTCACTTAGCATTGCTTCCTCTTCTCTTCCAGCTCTCTACTTTCTCTTCCTGGTTGAACTTTTGCAAAATGTAGAAGTATGCGGTTCAAATGTAGAAGAGCATCTAAAGTCACATTTTTTATGGCTCCAACTGGAATATAAATGAAAGTTGTCTAGAGAGAAATGAAAATTTTATACTAAAAGTAACCATATTGAGTATGCTCACTGCTCACTCTAAAAAGTCTAAAACTCTAAATGCACATTCCCGTCTTTCGTTATAAATATACAGCTTTATGCATTATGCATATACATAGAGCTACCTAGTTAGAAGCTCGACCGTTAAAATGTTGCTCTAAAGTGCATTGACCATAAGCATTTGAGAAAGATATTCACTTTGTATTATGATTTCTCTCTCTCGTGTTCATTCTTTCACTGGAGTTGGAGCATAAAAGAAAGCCACTTAAAACAATTGTTCATTGTTGTGTAACAACCGACGATTATGATTTAATATTTTTTCTTTTTTTCCACAATTTTTGAATGTCTGGCCCTTTTATTCAGCTTGACTCAACGCTTTTTATAATTTCAATCATTGTTAATCCATCATCCTACACTTTGCCCTTTTACAATCTAATCTCTAAAACAATACAAACTTTACAATGTACAACAAAAACATTGTAATGCAACACATACGTATTTCGTCATATAACAACGTTAGTTTTTTTTGTTAGAAAGAGATTAAAAAGCAATTCCACTTTAGAGAACATTTTACAACCAACCAACACTTTTATATTTCAGGAGTTTAAAACTTTCCAGGTTCCAGATCCTCGTTTTATTTCCTTATTATCACCATCACCCAAAAAGAAAAATTCTGCTTAGGTATTCGTTTTTACGCTTGATCGTTGTTTACAGAACAATTGTTCATGTAAGGCTGGCATTTAAAAAAATACTTTGTACTTTTGTAACAACAAATCACATGTGTGCTGGTTTGTGTTTTACACATGTGTAAAAGTAAGTAGGTGGCATCCATAAACTACTCTGAACAATACATTTCCCCGGTTGATTTAGGCATGCTATAAAAATGTGCTCCGCTCTTTCCGTCCCACTTTACAACCACTTGCTTCCACTCTACTTTTCCTTCGTCTCTGGAGACACGCTGAAACTGAAACAGCTCCGGGTTTCTTCCTTCCTTCCATTTCCATCCGCACAGCAGAAACTGGTTCTGCTTATAGCAGAAATGAGAGCGGAGGAGCGAAACATTTTTTAGCAGAAATTGTTTTCTAAGCGTATATTATTAAAAAATTTACACTTTTTGACCCAGCTCATTGAGAAAAGTAAGAAATGTCTGGGAGGAATGGAATCGCATCGCTCCCTATCTCACATAGGAGGATTCAGCGATACTAATGGCGAGTCTTGAGAGTATCGTGTAATGTATGCTCCGCCAGGCCCTGTCCATTATCTAACCTGTGGGTATATTCACGTTGGTACTTATTTACTTACGAAATAAAGTGTGTACTCAGAAATGATAAGTGATAATGAGATACCTGCATAAAAGTTACATCACCACCCGTTCATAAATAATGCTGCTTCTGCTTATCGTATCGTGCAGTGCAGAAGAGAAGGAATGAATAGTGTCTATTAATTATACTTGTGTTACCTAAGAATCTTATAGCAAATCATGTCATCTGTTTTTGTTCTATTCTGGCTGATGGTGTTCAGGCCCACACGGCCATGATGGCCTGCTTTGTTTTCGTCATTAAGGAACAAGCTGTTCAAAAATATTCATATTATGTATATAATAAATTGCTCGAGATTTCATTCGAGTAAAAGTGGATCCAGTCCTTGTGAAACTAAGGGAATTCCATTCTCCTTAACGTTCTCTTAATCTTGTCTGAAAACTGTATCTGCCTGCATGGATTGTAGGAAGCAAGAAAATTTTCATTATTCCTCAAGAATCTCAACTCAAAACTCCACTAAAACGGAATGTCATTATATGAATGACAAAGCGAGGGGACTGATTACATGGACACTGGCTGACGCTTTTAAGCAAACAAAGCAAGCAATGCAAGCATAATAAAAATAAAAATATCACCTTTTCTCCCTTTTTCCTTGGCTGCTCTTTCTTCCTCTTGTTTACAGCTAGAAAGGAATGCTTAGGAAGTGATGCTTTTATTTCTTCACTTTCACTCTTCTTTATTCGAAATTTCTCTTGAATAGGGCACCTGCAAAACTAAAATTTCCGCCTCGACCAGTCTCATATAAAGAAATATTGCATTGTTTGAAATGGACGAGATGCTCGAAAGAGGAATGATCGTTGGGTAAGATGTGGCATAACACGAGGAAGCGGAGGCAGAAGTTGAGACGTTCTTATAAAATAGAGTAGAATAAAATAAAATACTATTATAAAATCATGAGTAAAATTTCCCAAGAAATAAACATGCCCTGGTGAAAAGTTGTTAAAGACACAACTAGAGAAGGAAGCAAAGGAAAGGGAGTGGGAGGATTCTTTCTTTCGTAGACATTTATTTACTGCTTTTAAGAAGCTCGGATCTGGGAAGGTAGGTCTTGGCTGGTTGTGTAAAAGTAAAAGCTACACACCATTTTGAAGGAACAACAAAAGAGGATCAGATCGAAAATTGTGAGATGTTGGCACAAGAAGACAGGGGAGAGCGAGCCGTGACTCATGGCCATGGAGTGAGACATAAACAACTGTGACTTTCGCCATTTCTGCTTTCTCTGCTCTGCTCTGTCTCTGTCTCTACTACCCGGCAAAAATTGCGAGCAGCCAACAATAACAACAAAAACGTCGCTCTAGAGTTTTCTATTTTCTCTCACTTTCACTTCTCGGCAAAGAATTATTGGAACAAGTTACATTAGACCATAAAATATTATTCTGAATACACATTGTTAGGTGATAAAGCTTGCTGTAGTCGTAGATAGCGTTTGTCTGACTGTAGCAGCGATCTCTATTTTCACTTTTTGTCGCAAAAAATCACCCACCATTTCGTTTGTTGTCACACTTTATATGTACCTATCATCCAAAACCAGAAGGGAAAAGTGCAGAGGAAAAGTATAAAAACGAGTGGAGCGTGGTAATGAAACACGGAGTGTTCCAAGCTGAATAGGTACAATGTATACTAGACAAACATGGCCTTAGCATACTTATGTAACCCGTAACTCAATAGAGGACTTTGCGTGGAGCAGGAAGGAACTTAAGCTGCATCTACCTATTTGATGTGAGGTAATAGCACTTTCCAGACTTAAGATGTTTGTCATTCGCTTACAAACCTGGAGTCTATCCCCTACAGCGAGTCGCATTAAAGGAATGTATTTTGGGGTCCCTATTGAAAACTTCAAATAAGTAGAGTAAAAGGCAATTTTTATTAACTTTGCTCGACCCCTGTGTTTTTATGTTTTTCAGGTTTTAGGTCCCTTATGCTTTAAAATAAAATCCGGCTTTGAATTGAGTGTGTGGACTTAAGCTTTCCAGGAAAAGTTATTAAAATTTCCTTTTTAAATGCAGCAATTCCAAATTCGCAATTGTGAGTTGCAAGAGAAAAATGAACAAGAACAAAACGGCTTCATTTTGAGAAAGGCATTAGAATTTGTCTGACGTAAGGTAAAATCTAAGCCACCGCCACATGAAGCCAAAGGTTACAAAGTTTCTGGAATTGAATTAAAAGGCTAATCGGGAAATGTCACTCGTGGCCAACGACTTTCCTCTGACTTCCCGTTATGGTATAAGAAAATAATTACAATTCGAATGTTAATTACAGGATGGAGTTACTGAGGATCCTGTTCATGGCAATACATTAGTTTCGCTTTTCTCCCGCGTTAAGTGTTCCGTGTCAGTGAACCTTTCTTCTAGATAAACCTACACAATGCTTGTTGGTTGCTTTTCATCTACTGCAGGAAACGCCGTTGTCAATGATCGATGATGATTGAGCTAAAGAGTTTGTATCCTACATTTGAATTTATTTTTGGCTTTTTTCTTCAATCCGTGGCATTAGTTATAGACTATAACTTATAGTAAAGGGGTATTATTATTAGCCTTTGGATTTTCATAATGAAGTTAAAGGTTTAAGCCAAAGCCAACTAAGAAGTTCTGGAAGCTCGGATTCTCTCACTACTTTAGTCTAGAAATTGTAACAAAATCCCGAAGAAAATTCGGATGTTATAATGAATGATAAGAAAACTCGAGGCAATGAAGCAAAATGTGATGTGCGAAAGAGTGAATCATTGTAAAATATTATCTCATAACCGTCGCTCGTTGCTCATTTAGGAATCGGACAGTAATTAGGGAAAATGTTGTATAGAGTGAAAATTGTGATGTTAACGAGGAATTGTGAAGTTAACGTAGAGAACAGATATTGCATTACATTACACGTAGAAATATGTATAAGCGAATAAATTTTACTACATAAAAAGGAAAATCGTTAGTCTATGTAATAATATTTAATATCAGTACAAATCCGTTGTGAAACCATTTTCCTCCCTTACGAGATCAAAAGGCAAGCGGGAATGATTAATCCTTCTCTTCCAAAACTGCAGTTTCAGTTGTACTTTCAGCTCAGATCAACCTATCGCACGCAGTAAAAGGGGAGCGGAAGTAACTTAATATTGATGAAGAATTATCTGGAGTGCTGTGCAGTTTTGTAAATTGAAGCCGAGCATGGAATGCCATTAGAATACCTTACCACGTCCAGGCTCTGTAACAGCGCGGGCAGATTTTATTATTTAGAGAGAAGAGAAGAGACGAGAACAGGCTATAATGGCCTACATACAAACGAGTGGTATAATTTACCGACGATCTAGATAAAACGAAATGAGATAATGTATTACTTTACATGCACTATAATCTACTTCAATGTCATATTCCAAAAATGTTGGCATAATATTCATGAAAGTCTCTAGGTACAAATAATGCAAATGCACATGTCGCAGAATCGGAAACCTCTTAATGTTCCATTTTGCCATAAAAGTTAAAAAATAAAAAATAAAAAAAATAAATAAAAAAAATTAATATATACAACTGTACTTTCCTCTGAAATTCAAATCAGTCAAAAATCTTTTTTGAGTTAATTAACTCTTTGTTAAATAGCCATTACTGGATCATTTATATGTTGCAGAACTCGTTCTTTTCTTTATGATAATAATAATGCTGTTTAGATTTCGTTACGTTTTAAGCGGATGAGTAGAACCGAATCAATGGAAAGGCAAGACTGAATTTGGAGCGTTTTTCTCGGTACTTAAAATAGCCGACGTTGCTTTGTTCTATTGAAGTGTAGTCAAATCGGGCGATAAGCCAGTCTGCTGCGTGCCGTGAAGGTAATAACGACTTTCTCTCTGCATTTTTATCTCTTTCAGATTTCAAAGGAAAGTATTGACTTCGTAGACACATTCATGGTACGAGTTATTTATTTATTACAACACACCGATGAGCATTCACATCTCCGGTAATTTTGGAGGAAGGGCGAGGCGAAAATTCGCATTTCTAAAGTAAATATCGAACCGAAGCAATCCATGAGGAATCTTCTGTGTAGTTCTCATATTATCGTTTGTGTGGAACATTTGCCTATTTTGCCTATTTTATAGGCAGCCATTGCCAGCCACTCATTTGACAGAAAGCTATCTTTGGAAATATCCTTTTACTGCGGTTCCTCTTTCTGGCGCAGCTCGTTCATCTCATTTCCGATTTCGGTGTCTCTGGGGGAATTTACACTAAAGTTGGATTGTGACGACTTCACCAGACCACAGCCACCGCAAGAAATAATAACCTAGTGAAGTTGATTGCATTAGTATTTGCGATATCAACCATTTACGTCTCTCTCATGATTGGTTGGTCAATTACAAAACTGGCGTGAATATGATTTATCCAATTTCACCTTCCTTAAAGGTGTGGAGATAGTCGAGTGAATGTAATTGAGGGGATAACTCTGGAATACCAGATCAGTGAAGGCAAGGCAAGATAAGGTAAAATGGGAGGCATAGGCACACAACACATTTTCCTCTCTTCAGTTGAGTTGCAAAGTAACGAGTTGGTGAATATGAAATGAAGTTTCCTCCTCCCGATTCGAATGAAAGTCACTTTGGCAATGTCACTGCTACTCTACTGCTACTATTATAGAAGAGCTCTTGTTCTTCTAAGTGGGACTACGATATAGCAATGAAATATGAAGAACGATCCTATTATACCTTTTTATTGGTATTACAGCGTTGAGCAAGATTTGTTCAGTTACTCACTGGCAGTGATACTTTTCTGCCGCTTCGCTCTCACTTTGACTCTGGTACCTGGGCCTGAAAAAGTAATAAATTCGTATCATATCATATCATATCACATTACTGGTTCTTACTTCTTGTACGTTATGTTGGGAGTGAGCTTATTTTTTGTTGATGCATCATGTTTTAAAGGTGAAAACCTCCTCAAGTGACTTTGCTGCGCTGTGCTGAGTGAGTCTCACATTATATTAAGTTTTACGAGACTCAGTCGTGCTGTAGCAATTCATTCACGTTTATTCGGATGAATGAAGAAACGAGCAGCAAAAAAGATAAAATGACGCGTTCAAATGCTTTTTTACGACTTTTCTACTGCTACGATTGTCCTGTTTTGCATAACCTTTCCATAGAAAAAAAATATCTGAAAATAATGTAATACGAGGAACTTGCGCAATTTTTTCCAGAAAGTTGTTAGTTAGCGGAGGGCAAGAGAAAAAGCCAGACTGGAGACATTCCTCCAACTTAACTTTTATATTGGTCTCGGTTCCGGTTTTATGTTACCCCTTATTTTTGTTTTATGTGTCAAAATCTGTCTGTATTTCTAAGAAAGAAACTGGTGAGCATCAGAGCAACCAGAATAAAATATTTATACTTTACCTAAAATCCTTAGGTAATGGAAATTAGTGTTACATAAATTATGCATAAACATTTTCTGAGTAAGGTGTGTGCCCAAAATAGGGTTTGTCGGATAATCTTTGTTTCCATTCAAAAAGTGGCCCAAAATCGCGGAAGAGAAACTCCATAAAGTCACTTCCTCTTTACTCACATAAAATTAACGAGTTTAACAGAAACGCATACTAAGCTGAAAAGTAAATCATAATAAAATGTTATATGGATGGATGACTCTATTCGAGTTTGTTTAAAACTCATACATTTCGAACAACGAACCAATCATATTTATAGAGGCTTTGTAAGTCATTAGGAAAAACAAACACTGCATCAGTCTGAGCGTTAGTTCGAGGTCTGACTATTGTTTGCAGAAAAACGTCCGCATGACTCATTGAGAGGAGAATTCCCATCACTCCCTTTTCTCATCTCACTTCTTCAGTGTTTACTATGACCCATCCATGCCAGCAAAATCAGAAGTGCATTGTTTGAGAAGAGTCCTTTGAAACTGTGGTCCTCCACTCGTCTGTCCATTGTTATAGAAAGAGAGAGAGCAAAGCAAAATGTATTTACGTAAACCATAAACGTATTTCCGGAGTGCGTGCGGTTTGCTCCATCTTCATTGAAATGCTAACTAGGTGAGTGAAGATGAA
This sequence comes from Cyphoderus albinus, assembly GCA_021029165.1. NCBI lineage: Eukaryota > Metazoa > Arthropoda > Collembola > Entomobryomorpha > Paronellidae > Cyphoderus > Cyphoderus albinus. Next base: position 36,770 of record VYYJ01000939.1, read on the forward strand.
GACCCTTACCCAATAATGCTTAGTATAACACTGGCGTTGAATAAAATGCCAAAGTAATGATGCCGATGTCGCGTCACGTTTAGATCTTTGTACACAGTGGAGTTTGTCTATTGCTTGCATAAATTTCTGTGGTATTTCGCAAGTGCGAGAAGGAGAGAAATACAAATAAAACATGGTTCATACAGCGAGCGATGCCTAACGGCAGAGAATAGGCATACGGATGTACCATATACAGGTACAGAGACCAGGCCGTGCTGCTGCTTACCAACTTCCTGTGACCCCAAAATTCCAAAAACCGTCTTGGATGCATACAATATTAATTGAGTGTACCTATACAATTATACTTGAATCCTTGAATGTTATAATGGATGATGTGCAACAGCCAAAGCAAGTTTGCAAAATTGGAAAAAGTTTGTGGGGCTGGCCCGTAAAATTTTGAATACAATTATGACCTGCGTCTCTGCGCCAAAGTTACAATGCAAATATGCAATAAGAAAAATGAATAACTTGAAGATTCCAATTACGTCATAAAATGTTTGAAAGGGGAAGCCTTTAACGAAGAAGAATAAAAATAACTTTCCTTTTCTTTCATCCGCACCGGATCTGACAACCTGATAACAGTATCTTAAGGTATCACCCTTCCTAATTAAAAAGTTCGTCAGCAACGCCATTGCCATCATCATGAATAAACTAAAATCTGCATTGCATTCCCTCATTTCGTTTTGCTGAGTTCGCTTTTGCCTGGGAAGATTTATTTTAAGTACCGAAGCATCTTTAGAGCAAACATTTAGTAAGGGCTTTGAGTTGTGCCGGAGAAGTGATTTAAAACATTTTCGCAGAATGTGCAGTATTTTAGATGGATTCAAAATGGTCTGCAATTTCAATACTCTATTCTCAGCCTTGACGTATCTCCTGCTTTTCCAAACTACTATCGCCGTCCCCTCCATTACCACAGTGAACGCTTACTCGGGAAACGCACCTCCCCGAAACAAGGCTGCTGAGATAGTAAAAACTGCAAAAGAGATCTCACTACCATCTTCCTCCAATCTCAGTGGCATATCTTCCAGAAAAGATAAGGTCGGAAATGTCATTTTCAGTGACAATTTTGCCCTCGGTAGTACCTCTGAAAATACCGATGATAGCGGCAAAGGAAACAAAAGAAAATACAGAACTTCCATAGCTTCTGCTGGAGACGATGAAAGGACTCGAAACACAGTTGCTTTCACTGCCGGAGGGTTTCTCCAAAATCATAGATTGGAAAGCTCGCTATCACCGGAAATAGCTTCTTCTTCTGCGGCAGCTGCAAACGCTGCTTCTTTCAATTTCAACGATGGGAACGACCTAAAAATTTCTGGCGACACTAGTTACAACAATAACATTCATCTACCCACGGCTGGTGTAAGTGGCGTTGGTGCTGGAGCATCGGTATCAGGGCATGTTGGATATGGAGGTGGAGGACGATCCTACTCTCCACAGCATCAGTACGGATGGGCGTCCAATCCCGGCTCCTGTCTTTTCTCGTGTTCCAGTGGCAGCTTTGGAGCTACCGGAACGCCCTCCTGTTGCCAACTTAATTATATTCAGTGTTGCCCCAATCCCCGTCAGGAACAGTGGAATTTTAAAAATCTTCATCATGGAAGAGGTCACTTCGCAGCGGGAGGTGTAGCACCCAACGGTTTTGGAAAAAGTGGTGGATGGGGTAATGATAGATTATAGTTTTTAGTTAAATGTTTAATAGTCGCTCGTCGCTCGCCAACTCTATTCATCACGAATTTATCTTGTAACCATTAAGTTCGAATAATATGAGCTCTTAGTTACGAATGCAATGTAAACATTATTAGCCTCTCAGAGAGAGTGGTGGCGGTGGTTGGGAGCTACTCGAAATTCTCCGAGTGTTTTATTGTGTGGAGTGTGGATGTGCCACAGCATACATAAGAGAGCAGATCATTTAAAATGTATTTATTCTGATGCATCTTACAGGCTCAATCCCGTACAATCCAGCGCCGATAATAAGACCAAAACCTTGTTATCCTTACCAACACTCTCCCGGCTTTATAGGTCAACCTCAACCCTTTTCAATTCCAAATGCAGGATTTGGCGGAGGCTCGATATTTCATAAGGGAATTGAAAGCATCAAGCACAATTTTCACAATATTGGCCAGCTCTTTAAAGACAATATTGGCGGAGGGTGGGCGGCAGGTGGAAATGGTGCAGCTGGTTACTATTTTCATAGGAGATCAGACACAAGCGACTCCGCTCTATTTGACAAAGCAGAATTAATCCATGACAAGGAACTTCCATCAAACAAAAAACACAGACCCACCCGCAGTTTAAACAAAGGGATTGATCAATTCATGTGTCCTATTCCTGTTTACTCGGCGCCACCAAATTACGGATGGGCGGCTGCTCGACCACACAGTGTTGGTTTGGGAAGTTTAATAGGGTGGACGAGACCTCCTAATCATATTCATACGGGATTTATTGGAGGTGGAGGTGTAGGCCCCGGCCCCGTTCCCGTCTATTCACAAACGCTTGGCTTTGGATATAACCAAGGAGGGTGGGGAAAGACCGGACCCCAGTATTGCAAGTGGGATTATGATTGCTCAGGTGCGGTAAAATTTCATCATAATCGAAGATGGAGTAGAATGTTGAAGTTGAAGTAAACATTGATATTTTATTAAATGATCGATGAAGATTAATAATATGATAATGGCTTTTCTTTTGCAATTTCGCCACAGGAAACCTGAAGTGTTGCAAAGGGGTGTGTCAGCTTGCCCCGTATGTCGGCTAACTTTCCATTTGTAACTTCCGTTACATTCTCTACCTACTCAACTCTACAAAACCGACTTTATGACGCGTGTCACTTAAACTAGATACTTAGAACTTACCTTCGACTATGAAAAATGTGAATTCATTTACTAAACAATGTAATTAACTGCACGAAAGAAAAGTCGAGCCAATAAAAAAGTCAAAACATGTCTTTAAACCGTTCAACGCATATTTACCCCGATCATAGTCGTTCTTCGTGTGAGTAGAGCAGCATTAATCCTGATGAAGTCCCACCAAACCAAAATGACAACTCCTCACCTTACAGTAGTATTTAAGAAATCATCAATTTGGAGTTTATGTAATTAAATACATTCAATTGTTTTATTTTCCCCCAGATGAACATTCCTTTATGAGTCACACCGGAAACCACTCGTCTTGGTTTTTAGTTGCTCACATTTAATTGACGCTCTCGTATCATTGAAGCTCCTAATCTACGGATGTAGAAGTAATAAATACTAATTACTAATTTGTTGACGTACGCAAAATTAAATTAATAGTAAC
>VYYJ01000940.1:0-40098 GCA_021029165.1 Cyphoderus albinus
GATTTTGAAAAAAACTGACGAGGAAATATTAAACCTTGTTTTTCCAGACTGCCCTTCCGAATTTTTGTGCTAACCACTAATGGTGAAAAACGAAGATTGGCACATGTCACTGGATGCAGCGGGCCGGCGATCATGTGCAAAAAAATTTGATTTTCAGAATTTATTTTTCAAAAATCCTTATGGCATTTATTTGAAAAAGGACGATAGCCTTATCAAAGTTTCAAAATCTTGAATTTTTTATCTGACGATTTTGAAACTTTGATACTTTTAAATGCCATAAAGATTTTTGAAAATCAAATTTTTTGCACATGATCGCCGGCCCACTGCATCCAGCGACATGTGCCAATCTTCAGTTTTCACCATTAGTAGTTAGCTCAAAAATTGGGAAGGGCAGTCTGGAAAAGCAGGGTTTAATATTTCCTCGTAAGTAGTTTTGGGATAAATATATTTTTCGACTCTCTTTCTGTTTTTGAGCAGATGTAATCGAATACTCAACGGATTTTGATAAGTAAGGTATCAAATTAAAGCCAATTAGTTGTAGAAAATAATTATGCATGGAATAAAGAATAGCGCTTCATTAACTTACATTTAATTGACAATTAAATCCGTTGAGTATTCGATTAGATCTACTCAAAACCAGAAGGTGAGTCGAAAAATAATTTTATCCCGAAAACCACTGAGCTTTCTTCAAAATCATGACCAGGTCACGACCCCGGATTTTTTTGGCGAACGTAAGAACTCAACCTGGGCTTATGTGTATCTTCTCAAAATTTAAATCGCAAAATTGTATATTTTTTTCATTAATTTCTTGAAACTACCATTTGTGACAGGATATTGTACTACTTGACTGTGGCAATTCCCGCTTAAACGGAGTACACGGAGTTAAGTTTTTAAAAATATTATATTTTCAAAAATAAGTAAAAAGTATTTATCACAACCACTTTATCATTGACATTAACCAACACTCACGAGCCTCACAGTCACACAAAAATTATCCTGTTCTGTTAATATGTTTCGGTAATACTGCATTTTTGACAATGACATTTGACATTTGGAAGTTTAACGCACACATCGATACAAGATAAGAGATTGTTGAACTTTGTGTTTTATTTTCCCGCTGATAAAATTATTAATGTTGCAGTTGCAAAATTCCAAATTGGAATTCATTGGAATTTCCAATGAATAACCTTGAAACGAATAACCTCCTTGAATTACATTTTTATTTTACGAAAAAGTCATATCACGTGACTCATCTGACGTATTTACCTCAAACAATAGAAACTCGCTTATCTCCGGATATGAAAAAAATGCCGTCATGCTGAAAAATACATTTTTGGTTTGTTGGATTCATAATGTGATTGAACCAAATCCGGAAAAATGGCTTGCACTTCTAGTGGTCTGTTTCAAGTCTCTATTCTTTCACTTTCATTGACACTTTCTTCATTTCCAATTTTCGTCGCCGGCGACTTTTCAATTGTGAACAGGAAGTCATCAAATACCTTGTTTCAAACAGCCAGTGACTTGCTTCTTGATGGCTGCTCGAGTTTTTACGAAGAGGCAAATATTTTTGCCAGCCCGTATCCACCTATTGATTGTTCGGTGCCATCGGTTGTTCCACAACTCAAGTTGTGGTCACAGAGGAAATGGGTTTTCGTCACGCTCGAAAACCCTGGTTGCGACTTAAAGAATTTAAGAGAATTGGCAGCCGAGGCGGGATTTGCAGCCATAATTTATGGCACGGAGAAAGGGAAGTCGGGAGTTCTTTCACTCAAAGATCCTATTGCTGAAAGACACAAAAATCAATTTCTGAGCGAAAATGGTGACCAAGGACTCATTGATGTTCACCTTGTGCATCCCCTCGACATTAAAATCATCTCACAAAACTTCAGCTTTCCACAAAACCGTGATTATGATTACACATTGGCAAACAACGTGGCGCCTCAGTGTAGGAAGGTGGAGCCGTCGGCCTGGGATTTTCACTGGTTGTACTTTTCAAAATGGGCAGGTTTGTGGAGTGGAAACATTTTAATGAACATTTTCAGCATGTTTAGAAATGAACCACATTTTCTAGTTGATTTTTATTTGTGTAAAAAGGATACTTCTGGACACTTTCGAGGAAGCTTCTGATTCAACAACTAAACAGCATATATCAATATATACTGAAACGGCCGGTTCTTTTGCAAATCATCATCATCCCCATTTCCTTAATTATCTGCGTCCCCATTTTGTACTGTATTCGTAATTTGCTTTATGTACTGACTCATATCTTCCAACCAACGAATTTCTTCCAAGAAAGAGAAAGAAGACATTATGCAAATAGTAGAACAGGAGCAGGACAGAATTGGAGATTCCATTCCGAATTCGAAGATTTTGGGTTTGGAAATCACAGAAGAGCGGATAACAATAATGCACAGGAAACTTCAGAAACCGAAGTTAAGAAGCATTGTAAAATTTTAGGGATTCCGAAGAAGGATTCCAAAAGCCTGACAATTGACCAAATAAATAGGGCATTCCGAAAGATAGCTCTGGTTTACCATCCGGATAAGCATCATGGTAAGAGTGAAACGGAGATTGTAGAATTAAAGAGAAAGTTTGTAGAAGCGAAAGAGTCGAAAGAAAAATTGGTCAAGCATTGTGAAAAACGGAGATAGGGACTGAATAATTTGGGACGGTAATGTGAACGAAGATATTTTTTTCCGATATATTTGATTTTGAAATAAATACCTATATAATTTTAATTCTAAAAATAACACATATCTGCGTGCATTATCATTGCAACTTAACAAAAATATTTGAGAGCTTTGCATTTCTACCACAAACATTTAGTTACGTCTTGGTACACGTCAATGTGCATATCCGTTAACAAAAAAGCAAGCGTTTTTTTCTGTCCAATGAGTTAGTTATTTTAATTTAATTTAATGTAAGAGTATTTTGATAACACGTTGCTGTATAATACTACGAAACATGCAATTATTTTAATTGGGGAAAAAAAGTCCGGTTTTTTTCACCTTCCATATAAAAGTATTCCCAAGCTTTCCGAAAAACCAAAAACTCCATTTATAGTTTTAATTGACAATTACTTACACCTTGCAGCTAAATAAGTTCCGTTACCATAATTAAACCGCAATCATCCAGTTTGCAAACCGCTGGTTTTGCAATTACCAGTTTAGGAGGTGTGAATACAAACGCCTTGGCCTTGAGTAAGAAAGCCGTAATTATTTATACGTTGCGTTGTAGTAACTAGTAACCATTTTGGTTCCTACTTTTAATTTCACTTGGTCATCGGAAGTTACTTGGTTGATTTGCAATTCTCAGAAAAATGGCGTCAACGACCATCCACTGTCGCCAAGCGGTGGACACCTGCTACCGAATCTGGTTCTTTCTCTACCCCTGCGCCCTGGAATGGGATCGAGTGGGGCAATGCTACTTCACCGGATATCCTCACCGCAAATACCGCCTCTACTTTTTCGGCATCTTTTTGTATTACGGTGGCGTCGGATTTATCCCAGTGATTATTTCCATCCTATGTTCGAAACACTTACCACCGCCACAAATCGTGCTACCCATTTCCTATACTTCTATCATGGCCTTTATCATAGGCTGCGCCTGGATCGTGTACAAAAACGTGGAGGAAATTGTTGCCGGATTTCATCAAATCGAGCGAATCTTCACGCGTCTCTCTAAACAAGTCGATCTCCGGGATTCCACGAAGTACGAAATTCTGCACATCAAGAAGTGGAAAATAGTCAATCAGTTTCTACAAGGATTCCTGGGCTGGCTTGCAACTTGCCCCGTGATCATTCCCCTGTTTGCCGTTTTGCATAAACTGGACCAACTCACCAACGTCTACCAACTCTTCATCCGGCCTCATCTTGTCACTTCCGGTGACACCAATAATGATAACCCATACGACTCGTATGCCATCTGGATAATCTTCCCCGTCTATTTTTTAATCTGGCTGGAAGGTGTCCGCTCCTACGCCACCTCTGTCACTTTGATCTTTCGGTGGTTGGAAATCCAAACAAAGTATTTACTTCTCTTGGACAAAATGTCGAGCTCCAGGAACTTTTTCAAATTCTACATCTATCTGCAACTCGCCCTGAAAACCGTGGAGCCCACATTGTTCGAGATGATCCGACTCTGGATGGCCACAATGTTCTTCACGATTGTGAGCTGCGTCGTCATCATTTCCAAGTACGCCGCCGACATCCCCATCGCCGTGTTTTGGTTCATCCCCTTCAACTTCGTGCTCCACATCGTGGTCACCCTTAACATCTTCCCGTTCATCGTGATGCCCCACGAGACGACCAGAGAAATGCTGCACAAGCAGAGAAACAAAATTCTCGATGAGACAACCGGAAGCCAGAAACTGGAGCAAAGAAGACTGGCCATGAGACAGCTCCGGACAGTGAGACCCATTGCCTGGAAATGCGGGGCTGACGGTTTCATTCTAAAGAGGCACACAGAAACAACTTTTTACGAGGCCATTATTGGGCGATGCGTTGAGGGCGTTTTGCTTTAATTGCGATAGATGGAGATCTTAATGCTAAATAAGGATAGGATGAAGTTTTCCATGAATCATTTCAAGGACATATGTAACATTTTTATCTATGACCATGACCAACTCAATCAAAACAAAAAGTTACATTCACACTAAAAAATCTCACCATTTTATTCATATCATGGCATAATACTAGAGTTTTTTTTGAATGCTTTGGTAAAATGCATGGCGGACTAGAATATTTACAAGTGCAGTAAAAGTAATTACTATAATTTGTTGTATGTATATTTAATAATAAAAATATTGACTTTATATATAAAGTACTAACTTATCATATTAAATATACCTTACATAAGGTACATAAATACTCCATTTGAGATTAGAAGTCATGCAATGTTGCCTTTCCGTTATACTCGGCATTCCAACAATTTCAGGACTTTCCTAGAACTCCCCAAGAGATAAGTATTTTCCTCTTGCCAAAAATAACACTGAATGAATGAACTAAAAGTATATGTACCATTGGTATCTTAAAGTGTTAAAAATGAGTGCAAATATTTTGTCAGTATGCAAAATAGTCTAATGTAAATGCAGCATGCAGCTACTGAGAAAGTGAGAAACTTCAGTTAGCGCTGATAGATTAGGAAACACTTGGTGTCCACTTTATTGGGATAGCGAGTTTTTTCTATGAGGTTGTCACCATTCTGGAAGTTGCTTGTGACTTGTTTGGCTTCGGTGCAGTGTGTATCTGAGAATAAACTGATTACCCGATGATTAGTTGCCCGTTGATTATTAACCATGACCTCGACCTCAAGTGCGTATTGTGCCCATTTGGCGGAGGAACAAATGTTAAGACAGTCATTATTGCTGCTCGTAGTTTTATTTGTTGAGTAGGGCCCTTGGTAGCCAAATGGACCCTTGAAGCTGACGGTAACATTGTCGGCGGAGTTCTCGTTCAGGCGGAAGCTACAGATGGGCGTTCTGTGCATGTTCACAGTTACATGTACTTCATGGGTAGTGCTTGGAACGGAAATTGTCGTGTTCTTAATGGGAAATCCACTGCAGTTACGGGCAGAGTACTCCAAGAACCGGAATGAAGTGTTGGATCCAGTGAGATTGGCGGTAATCAGCTCGACCCGAATTGTGGTTGGAATGTATACATATTGAATCTCAATGGGCTCCAAGGTGTCGGCAGTTATGACTGATTGTTTAATGAAATCGCCCCCTGTAACAGTCAAGACAGTATTAAACAAAATTCTAGAACTATCATTATATTTTAATGAAGTGCAGGATCGATTTTTAGATATCCAATCAATACCGTAAACTGGGAACTGAGTAATATTCAGATTGACCAAATTATCGGCTCTTGCCAGCAGCGTAACGCCAAACAAGAAAAAGCTGGCGCTGATTATGCAAGATAAATGTATAAATCTTTTCATGATGGACACAAACTAAAGTAGTCAAGAAAAAATGTTAATTCGGTTTAAAAAAATTAATTCTGGAATCTGACTAAAAGCTAAGGGTGGGTCCTTCAAACACAATGATCTCTCCAGCAAATTCTCTAATGCCTGATTAATTCTAAAATACATGATACATATTTATATGCCTCAATCCTCCCACCTTCAGCTCAGACAAAAAGAAAACGTTTTTCTCTGACAAAAATCTGAAAAAATGATGACGCACAAAAATCGTCAGTCAATCAATATAGTCAGTCAATATTATGTAAATTGAGAAACAAGATGAATTAAGAACTACAATACTTCATAAATTTCATTCTTTAGCATTTGTACAATAATTTAATACAAAGGCGACCACGATGACATCATATCATTGATATCTCAGACTGAGACTCTTAGTCCATCATATTTTTTAGCGTTGTCCATAAGAATTAATTTGAAGATGAAGTCTTTACGTAAACTTGTCGTGACGTTGTCGATCATGAGCTTTTTTCGTGTGCAAACTTTTATTCGTCGCAATTTGCAAACCAAGTCAGTAGGACATGGTAGTGGTAGGGATATTAGCAGTACTACATAGGAATCCCTATCAAAAGGACAATTTATTTTCACGCAGACAATGTAATGAAAAAGTAAGCACCATGTAATTATCGGAGCCGTAATTTCATAGTGTGATGTGATGTGCGATGAACGGAAATGTTGAAAAGAAGAGTGTTTAAAAAGTTCCTTAATGAGTTTGATATGGATTTTGGATGAGATCCATTCGCAATCGTAATTTACGTCATCATGAAGCATAATTAATTGGAACTCGAAGGAGGATAACAGAACGGAGTATCAAGTCTTCTAATTATACTTACTTATACGGTAATACTATTTTATTGTAATTCGCTCAAATAAACTAAACTGAATAATTGTGTGGCATTTCGTCTGGACTTGTGAGATCCGCCCTGGTAAAATGTCCAGCCCCAAATTACATACATACAGTCGTACATGACTTGTGAGATAGTCACTCTGATTATTCAAATACCCAACCTACCAACTCACCACCACTACCGTGAAGATAAGCGATAGCTTTCTTTGGCCAATTTTCTGCTTGTGAAATCGTTGTGAACTTCACAAGCTAAGAAATCTATTTGTTGGGTCGTTGTTATAAAATAATCACTCACTCATGTCTTTTTTATGTAACTTGAACCACTGGAATTCCATTAACTGGTTTAAAATGGTTTAATGTGAGTGAAAAAAAAGTTAACAATGGGTTATCATAAGACTCGTGACTCATGAGTCATGAGGGACTTAATTATAAAAAATGTACAATTGTAGGTTCAATTGCAAAAGGTGAGCGTTGCTGGAATTTCTCAGAATAATTTTGAAAAATGCTTGAAGTTTAATGTAACGTTTCAACCATTGTATTATTGGGGAAGATTGATTTGATTGTTTAACTCATGATAGAAATTATTTAATTATTTTCATTTTCATTAAAAAGCTAAATATTCGGACAATTTTTAGTAACTTTAATAATTATGTTCTGATCCTGAATCCGAAAAAAAAAGTTTCACTTTGCCCCATGCTCCTCTCTTCAGTCTTTGTTGGCATTTTGTATTGTCTTTGGCTCTGAGACAAAGAAGCGAATAAAATTAGAAAGCGGGAAGTTCGGATCAAGATCGATTTCGGATCATGTTTATACACGACCGACGACACACCGACTGCGACGTCTCAGTCATCAGTCACTCAGACAGCAGAGCGTAAAAAACCTCAGTCTCAGTCAGTCAGTCAGTCCAGTCCAGAATCCAGAAATAATTAAAACCTCCATTAAAAATCTTATAAACAGCTTTACAGATAGATAGATAACAGATAGCTTTTAAAATTAAATACAACTGTTAACTTTGACCTTCAACTTCGAGACCGACTTTTAACTGTAGAACTTCAGGTTCAAGTGACCGCAATGGCTCGTACTTTGCAGACCGCTCGAAAGTCTACTGGAGGTCGAAGTGTGGCCGTGGAGGCAACTCGTGTCCGGAAGCAACTCGCCACCAAGAAAGCTCCTCGGAAAGCGGGTCCTGCCACTGTTGGAGTAACGAAACCCCACCGATTTCGTTCTGGAACTGTCGCCCTTCGTGAGATCCGTCGTTACCAGAAAAGCACGGAGCTGCTCATCCGCAAGCTTCCGTTCCAGCGACTCGTCAGGGAAATCGCCCAGGACTTCAAAAAGGACCTGCGATTCCAGGCTGCATCGATCGGGGCACTCCAGGAAGCAGCGGAGGCTTATCTGGTGGGCATCTTTGAAGACACCAACTTGTGCGCCATTCACGCCAAGAGGGTCACCATCATGCCGAAGGACATCGATCTCGCCAGGAGGATTCGTGGGGAGACAAGGTAATTAATTAAAGTTATCAAATACGTAACTATATACTATTTAGATATTTAACTTTTCTTGTTTGCTTAGTCAAATCAGTTTGGTTTCATTTTCCTTATTGCTTTTGCTCATTTTAATTGTAATTTTGCTTGTGTTGTGTTGTAGGAACCACTTTTAACGCTTGAGTTAAGAAAGTTGAGGGGATCGAGATTAGCGAAAAATGAGATGAGTGGACTCTTCCCTTCCCTGTGGCGTCGAATCGTTATTATGTAATTTAATCAACGCTATAATTTCTTTATTTTCGTTTTGTTAGATTTTTCATTTTAATTAAACTACTTCCTAATCTCATCTACTGTCCGTATAATTTTAATTAGCTATGTAATTAGATCCGTTCCGTAACACGCTTAGAAAACTGCTCTTTTTGAATTTTTAATTTAAATACAATTTGATTAAATTACTTAATTCGCATGTTTTTCCATTTTGTAATATTTCCTATTAGTTTTGAAAATAAAGTCTATAGCATTTGGAAAATTTCTATAAAATACTCAATCCATTTCGCCCAAGTTTATTGAATCATCATAAAAGTCATTCTGGAGTCATTTAATTGTTAATTCATGTAATTCATGCTCATATAAAGTGGCGTATCTCCTCCCAGTCCAGCAATCAAGACCGACTTTGAGTGACTCATGTCGAAAATGAACGAATTCTAATTACGAACTCGCATTTTCCAAGTTTTATTTCAACTGCACTGTAATTTTATAACCCAACCTTACGAACCTCCTAACCTCGTAACTAACCTTGTAAGCCTATTAACAACAAAGGCTTTTGTTTAAAATTCTTTTCAAAATATCGAAGTCGAATCAAACATCAAATGCAGTCATTAAACTCATTTTCATTTTATAAACAGTTGAAACAATAACATTTATGGCTTTTTGTTATTTGTTCATCTAATGACAGATCGCCGTTTCGAAATCCAAGGGAAAGCTTAAGTTAAACAGTTTGTCTGGCATTGATTGATAATAATTACAGTGTTTATGTGAAGTTAGGAAATATTTAATTTCACTGCCTGTGATCACCAACGAACGCAATGCTGTAACATTTGTGTTAGGCTAATAACACTTACCTTTATTTAAATTCAAGAAGACACAGCATAACATTTCATTAAACTAAACTACCGCAAATTTTTTACCCTGGAGTCCAGGGCCTGGACAATTTTCCATTATGTTCTTTAGAATTTTATTTTGTGCGTGTGTGCTCTTTATTCAGAGTATAAAAACTAGCCCGTCAGGTAAACGGTCTGAAACTCTTTACTTATAGTATTTAATGAATAATTTGCATAATTAAGTAACTCAACTAATCGTAAGTATTAATTTTTACAGAGAAGCCGAAGGTTTTAGTAAAAGTGGTGCACCACGATGCCAAAGATCCTTGCTTCCACCCTCCAAAAGTTGGTCCGTGCAAAGCTCACATTCCCCGGTACTTTTTCAACGAGACTAGCAAAACTTGTCGGCGCTTCGAATGGGGCGGTTGCGAAAAGAACGGAAACAACTTCTGGAAACTCGAAGACTGTGAAAAGACTTGCTCGAAACACATTGAGACATTTAAAGCTGGCAGAGTGAATGAAACAGTAGACAGTAAATTATCACTAATAAGATAAACAATTTAAACATAATGTGTATTAGTAAAGTGGACAATTTTTCAAGTTTTGAACATCTTTGTTTTGCAGATGATACTCGGTGCCAAAGCATAGAATGTCCCACAGCTTTGTATGGTCATTATGAAAGCTTACAATGCGCACCCCTGCGCGACGCCCAGTCTTGTTGCCCCACGCGTTACGATTGTCGTACGTTTCCATCATTTACATTTTTCAAAGATTGATTGAACAAATGAAAATTGTTAAATTATATTACAATAGCTATGCCGTACTTCCCTCCAAATATGACAATGGACCCGAAGAAATGTCGATTCCACGGAAAGCTGTATGATATCAGTGAGAAAATTAACGTGACGGAAATTGGAGGTGTTGCGGTTGGACACTGTCGCCCATACTGCTATTGCGCGGGGCCTCACACCCACGAAAATCCGCACAAGGAGGCAAAGGTTACTTGCGCGAAGTACGAGTGTCCAGAGTTGTTTGGACATCCACCCGGAAAAGAGCATTGCGTGCCTTTGTACAGAAAAGGTGACTGTTGCGCATACGATTATTACTGTCATCCCGAACAAGGCGCTGATGAATTTCCGGATTTTCCGGACAGTAATGTAACGCCGGCCATTTGTCATGTGGATGGCAAAGAGTATTTCGAGGGTGAGATGGTACACTCCAAGAAGTCTCCATGCTCCAACTGCTTATGCGTGAGGGCAAATGGAACCAACAGTACTGGCAATCATGGTGAGCTGAGTTGTGAGAGAAGAGACTGCGGATACCAAGTCCATTTCATGGAACATCTTTCCGTTGGCTGTGTGCCGGTGTTCCAAGAACACGATGATGGGACAATAGGCTGCTGTCCCATTTCCTGGCAGTGTCGTAAGACCAATTAACTTAAGACAACAATATCAGTTTACAATTTCTCTGAGTATAGTATGTATATGGCATAAGGAAAAAAAATGTTTTACTTTTTGGCAATTTAGCACACTTAAAAGTGAAACCGGCTAAGGAAAAGAAAGTCAAGAGAAATCTGGCAGGCTCAAGGTACGGCTCTCTTATACGGAAGTCACGACAGGATGTTGCACAGGAACTAGAACCAAATGGCACTGCGCATGAAGGTCCAGCACAAGAAACAAATGGAGCTTCTCATGAAGCCCCGGTACATGAAACAAATGGCACTGCGCCGGAAGTTCCTGCACATGAAGGTCCTGCTGCACCTGAAGGCCCTGCGCATGAAGCAAACGCCACTGCACCCGAAGCTCCTGCACATGAAGGTTCTGCTGCATCTGAAGGTCCTGCACATGAAGCAAACGCCACTGCGCATGAAGCTCCTGCGCATGAAGCTCCTGAAACAAACGCCACTGCGCATGAAGGTCCTGCTGCAAATGAAGGTCCTGTACATGAAGCAAACGCCACTGCGCAAGAAGCCACTGAAACAAAAGGTCCTGCACATGAAGCAAACGCCACTGCGCATGAAGCCCCTGTACATGAAGCTCCTGCGCATGAAGGTCCTGCTGCACCTGAAGCCCCTGCACATGAAGGTTCTGCTGCACCTGAAGCCCCTGCACATGAAGCCCCTGCACATGAAGCCCCTGCACATGAAGCCCCTGCACACGAAGGTCCTGCACCTGAACCTGAACCAAAAGGTCCTGCGCATGAAGCAAACGGCACTGCACATGGACCGGCCTCTACTGCACATGGATTGGACGGTATTCCACCGGAAATACCGGATATTGCTCCCATAGTGCCACCCGCGAATTTGGCAAGATGCAAGCTTCCAAGAGAAACAGGTCCATGCAGGGGAGCCATTTTGTCGTATTACTACCACCAGGCGAGTAATAAGTGTGAGGAATATTACTACTCTGGATGCTTCGGAAATGCAAACCGATTCGGGAGCCGGGAAGACTGTGACAGTATTTGCAGAATTCCTATGGAGTCTCAAGACAATTCAGAAGTGCCCCCTGTTGACTCCACTCCATCAATAGAGGAACTGACGGAGAGTCTTGAACTTTCGTGCATGTATGGTGACGAAATTATTCACTTGGGTTCGATCTTGCCAGAACACAGTTATGAAGGAGACACGGTGCCATGTGGAAAACCAATATGTCGATGCATCACACCTCCTTCTTTAAGCTGTTTCGAGAAGGCTTGCCCAGAAAATGACCGAGAAAAGGCAGTCGCTGTCTTAACTCAGAATGGTGCTGAGGCTGAGGATTCGTTACTCTCAAAAAGACATGCTTTTGAACTATATACATTATAAAATATTAATATTGTAATTAAAGTAAATAACAGTCAATAATAAAATGACATCCACGATTTATTAAGGACTTAATTGCATAAAAACGAAGGCACTTAACCGTGGTCGATAAAGTTATTGCCTCCAGATCCAAATGAATATCTCACTTTCACCCAAAAAGGTAATGTAATAACCGCTCAAGGAAAAAGGCTGGACTTCCCCGGCTACAAACATTTCGGGACAGTGGCGGCGCGGCGGCGAGCCACCAAAGGCCTAGTAAAGCCCATGTTACTCCAGATGAGCTGCTGACTCAAGACATAAACAATAAGTTATAGGTTTGTTTACAAAAGGATTTGATGAAAATTCTGAATTTGGTAGTTGTTCGAAAATAGAATCGGTCGGTAAAGAGTTAACAAAAGTTGTCACCAAAGATGTTTAAACCTTCACAATATTTACAGGACGTAAATGAAAGACTCAAAGGAAGACTGGACAGACAGTTTGGAGAAGGCGTAGTAGAGGTCTTAATTTATTTATTTAATTTTTTTGATTAATTTAAAATCGCTTTGACTTTATCAAAGGTAATTTTTAAATGTTACAAAAACCAATCTTTTATTTACAGGCACCCGGCAATCACACAACGTCCACAACGATGTCGGAGTTGTTCTCAATTTTTGTAATATCTTTGGTAGCTGCTGTGGGACTGACTTGGATTGGTTGGATATTGGATTCTCTTACGACAACTCGACCATCAACCGAGTCCAAAAACCAAGAGACGAAATCGACGGATACCGGCCCGACAGAAGTCGACAAGGACAAATTTTACAGGATGATTGCGAAGCTCGAAAATGACGAAAGGAACAGCGACGTGAAAATCGTCTCCAGTGATGGAATGGAGTTCCATGCTTATCGCTGGATTCTTTCAGAGACCAGTGCGGTGTTCGAAGCCATGTTCCGGTCTGGGTCTGACATGATGGAAGAAACCGGTGTTGTCAAGTTCCTTTTGTCTGGCGCAACGGTCAAGCTTCTGCTCCACTTCATCTACACAGGGGAAGTTGGGACGGAATGGTCAAACCCTGGGATAGTCGATGAATTGACATACGCTGCGGTTAAGTATGAAATTGAGGATTTGAAAAACTTTTTGGACAAGAACTTTGGAAAGATTTGTACTGCTGACAATGCTGGAGGGTTACTGGCCTTGGCTGAGAGGATGGCAATGAAAAAAGCTGTCGAGGATATCCTGGCATTCATCAGGGAGAAATGCAAAGATCCAGTGGGATTTTTTGAGATTGTCAATAAGACTAAA
This sequence comes from Cyphoderus albinus, assembly GCA_021029165.1. NCBI lineage: Eukaryota > Metazoa > Arthropoda > Collembola > Entomobryomorpha > Paronellidae > Cyphoderus > Cyphoderus albinus. Next base: position 13,490 of record VYYJ01000940.1, read on the forward strand.
GTTACGGATGACGTGATTTAATTGATAGTATATTTTTAGTATATTTAAACAACTTTTTCATTTTAATGTTATTAATGGCAAATAGTTAAATAAAGCATCGTTGATTGCACAGAAATTGGACGAGGAATCGTCTGTAAACGTATGTATATGCGTATTATTTTGGAATCGACTGAATTTAGTTATGTATATTTATATTAATTAAAGTACTTATAAACTACAATTGTAAAATTTAATATTCCAAAATCTATATATAAAAATAAACAAAATACAATTATTAAATTGCCAATTAATAAAGTAAATGTGAAACATGTATATTTTGCTTTCAAATTAATTTTCATCAAGCAGGAGAATATTGACATTGACAGTGTGTGAAACTGCTTCATTTAAACATAAACCAAAGGTGTCTCACAATCGACGAAATTATCCGACGTTCCCAATTTGACTTTAATTAGTCCCGCACAAGATTTCCGGAAGCGCTTCCTCCATTTTCTGTCCATTCCCACTGCAGATTTTTCCATGTCCTCCATACACCTTAGAGTTTGTGTAGACGCTTCAATCAATTCGGCGGCATCTCCCACCACAAATACTGTGCAACTGATCATATGCATAGCCAACATTAGACAAAGGCCAAACGATGGGAGGTCAACCGTCAACCTCTGATTTACTCAGCATTCTCACAAGAGAGGCAGTGGCGAAAGCGATCAGGGAAATGCAGGTAATGATCAATGAGGGAAGAACGTCACAATCTCCAATTTGTGTTATGTCAACTTTTCTGTCAGCTTCAAATTGTAATATTCGTAACGAAATTCCACGTAGTCCAATTCATGCATGATATTCGCTTCAATTAAATAGAAATTCAGGACCGTGGGACGCGGCCCGCGGGCCCTCGCTGATATTTTCCGCCCTTCAGGAGGACTTGTATTATTCGAGGTGGACATTTAAAAAATAAAATAAAACTCTGTGATTTCATTTTAATGAACACATTTATTTAATAACATAATAAAAGACAATGTCAGCGAACGTAAATGAGGTATTATAATTAATAATTATTAATTGTGAAGAGGATCGGCTTCAGAAGAAAAAAGTTGACCCCGTACCACAAATAAGGAGCTACTATCAAGCTCCTCTTCTTCTTCCTCCTCCCCAATTTCTTCCTTGCTGTCGTTATTGTCATTATCATTGCCAATGTCATCCGCATCAGGTTCGTGGTCAAGGTCGCCTTCACCCTGGTCGTGCTGATTCATCAACTGATCGAATTCCTCACTGGCTCCGCTTCCATCATGGACATTGACATCATCGCCGCCATTGCCATCGTCAACATCTTCATTATAACCATCATGATGATCTTCGTCATCTTCAAATGTTTCTTCTTGGAACTGTTGTGATGTTTCCGGTCTATCACTGTAAAAATGAGTTTCTAGGCGCTCCGTCAGCTTGTCGAAATGACTTCTAAGATGGTGCAGTCTTAAATGAGATGGATGGGGATACTCGCCATTACAAAAGTTACAGCCGTAATGGTACTTTTTCCTGGAACCGGAAGGAGGCAGGGGTTTGTGGTTATCGATCGTATCTTTAATTGCTGCTGTAAGTTCCTCCTCAGTGGTGCCAGTGGGCAGCCTGTGCGAGAATTCCTGGAGGGTGTGAAGTGACACCAGATGAGTTCGGTAAATGGTGTAGGCGTGAAAGACTTTGTCGCAGTAGATGCAAGTGAATCTCCTCTTGGAGTTTGAAATCTCGCCCTTAATGGTGGTAGTACTGCAGTTACCATTACCATTTCCGCTATTAGTTTTATTTTGATGATGTTTCATGTGAGACCGGAAAGCGGAGAGATTTGTAAAGGAAAGTCCGCAGATGTTGCATTTGCTTCTCCGTTTCATTTTCAGTTTCTTCTTCTTCTTCGACTTGCTCGTTGTAACTGGCGTTTTAACTGTAACTGCTGCTGGATTAGTAACTGGGCTAATTGTTTTCGTTGGAGGAGATGAAGGTGAAAGTGAAGACCGATTTTTATGAATCTTCAAATGTCCCCAGAGACTCCGAGCAGCCAAGAACTTTTTCCCGCAGACTTTACAACGAAATCCGGAGCCGCCCGCAGTATCCGCCCAAATCCCACCGCTCACATAAGGCTTCACTTCCGTCTCGTTGAGAAGCTGGCGCAGGAGTTGGTCCGAGGGGAAAGAGTAATTCATGTATTTACTCTTCCTACCTGGTCGCTTCTTAGCCACAAAATCTTGACCGTGACCTTGACCTTCGTCGGGATCATCTTTCCTGCGGTAATCTAAGAAAATGTCATTTTCACTCTTATCGCAGTTGGTATTGTCGTCAGAATCCATTCTTCTGCTCAGTTCGTCAATGACAGGCTCCACCTTGACCACAAACTCCTCAGAGGAATCCATCAAGTCTCCATTGAAGCTTAGATCCGGAGGGTTTCCAGTTCCATGCTCATTATTAAAATCGTTTAAAGTAGGATTCGGATTTAATGTCACCTCCGGCAGTAAATGAGGTGGCTCAAGGTCGTACCTCAAAAATTTCGAGTTTAAAGTTGAAGTGGAAGGCGCCTCCATTGAAGCAGTTGACACAGTTGATTTAATCACCGGTAGTTGAAAAGTGTCAACGGCTCGCCGGTTCAGGGTCACTCTTGGGGTCAACGCCTCAACTCGGAGGGAACCTTAATTTAGGAGTAATAAAAATATTTTGTCAATAAAGTAAATTTTAATTGTGGTTGTTATTTTACTCAACTTACATTTCCTCATTGTCTCGTGCCTCAGACTGTCAGCCACATTCGCCTGGAACATTTCCAAGATATTCCGGGTTTGCATCCGCCTCCTGTACTCGTCCGCCCTTGTTTTATTATTTTCTCCGTTCTGCATCGCACAGTAAAGTGACTGGACGCATTTATCCAGTTGAAGCCGAATCAGCTCCATGTCCTGGTACAACTTGGAAAACTTTTTCATCATCTCCGTGCAATCTGGACAAATCGTGGTCACAACCTCGGTGTCCTCAAGGGCGTCCATGGACTGCAGGAAGGTTGGCGAGAAGTTGCAAATTTCGTAGACGTTAATCTTGAGGTAGCGTAACAGCATTTTAAATGACACTGAAACGGTCGCGTTACTTCCGAACCTCGCATCGTTATTATTATCTTTTAAACAAAACAGGCACAAGCCTTTTGTATCAATGCGGAAAAATTCCTTCTCCATTTCTTAGTACTGAAGTAGCAAAACTCAACTGAGCCCACGAATCCTTATTAAAAACTTAGTTGATGTTTAAGTAAAGTGAAATTAATGTTAATTCTTATTATAATTAACGTAACACGTAAAGATTTGCGCAGCTCCTGTGTGTGCCTCACTTTAATTAAACTGTCGGCACGCTTTTATTATTTTGTATGCAAATAATTATTGTGAAAGTGATAAAATGATAATATTTTGTTACTTGGTCCATGTGTTCATAACAAAACAGTCACTAAGAATGAGGTTGAGGACATAAAGCTAAAGCTGAAGCTACTGTTAGTGTAAGTAAACCCGGAGCCTAGTACATATAAAAAACACTGTCGGCTTTGCTACTTTACAATAATACGGTACATTCATAAATACACTTAGTTTCATTTCTGAGAATGAATTCTGCAGCTGAAATGAAAAAGGATTTTGCTTGGTGCTGGTTGGTAAGTTGGCTACATTAAGTAAGAAAAGTGAAAGTAAGTGAACTAAGAAGTATCTCGGCTTTATTTGCTAAATGGTAATTAGACTCATTAAATGTGTTTGGATGAAGTTACTATTTGTATGTAATTGTATGAAATATGAAATAAAAATGAACATAGTCACAGAGTGAAAACTATCGCTGTGAGAGTTTAATTTTCTTTCATGTTAAATCTGCATGGAACCATCCCTACAAAAAGAAAATTGAACGTCGACGCTTTAGTTTCAGGCGTTACGATCCAGCTTTCGGAGCCTACGCTGCCGGTGCCCGTTTCTTCTAAATGATTGTATTTTTAACTACAAAAGTTCATCTCAAATGGAAAGTAATTAATTTTTTATAAATTCTTCGCGTTCATGGATGAGAGAGAATTTTCAGGCGAAAACTACTTTTTGTATGTTTTATATTTGAATAAATAATTTGAAATTAAACGTCTAAATTATTCTTTATGAGAGAAAAGAATTTGAGATTTTTCCATTTCATCAATTAATATTTTTTATTGCACATAATCATTACAACAAGACTTGTGATTCACAAGTTGTGAAGACAAGCCAATTTCGTGCATGAAGTTCAAAAAATTGGTTGAAAGACCTTTTAACCACTAATAACCATCCCTGCAAAAAGAAATTTGTCATACTAACAAAAGTCGACATTTTAGTTTCAGGCGTTACGTTAAATCGTTAAAATATTTTTTCTTACTTTTGCAATTTTTGCTTTCTGTTGATTGATTTCTAATTTTCAGTTCTTATTCACACTCGGACTGAATGTGAATTAAAGTTGTGTTATTGAGAAATTGAAAAGCTGTACTTACGATTAGTACTAGACACGCACGCGCTCCGTTACTTCGTGGTAATTGCTAAAGTTATTGACTGTGCGACCTTTAAAATGTGGTTACTGAACGCTGGTTGCACTCGAGTGGCGCTCCTCCTCGTGCTGATTGTCTCAATCGGAGTTGGTCCGGGTCCTCAGATGACCGAAGCTCTGGAATGCTACGCATGCAACTTTGGCGGTCGCCGTAGAAGCGGTATTGATGATCCCGGATCCCTATCTGCAACTGGTAGAGAGGGAACGTCAACGAATCCGAAGTGTAAGACAGAACCTATGGACTCATCAATAGAGAAAGAAACTTGCAAGGTCCCCGATCACGTTTGCAGTACATTTACTAGTAAGATTGACGACTACCTTGAAAGAAGTTGTTATCCTAAGGATAACTTCACTCTGGGATGCCAGGCGTTTAGAGGGAAAGAAGGAGAAATGTGTTTGTGTGACACAGACCTTTGCAACGGCGGCGGCGGCGCAACATCAAGGAGCACTAGAACCACCTTGGTCACTTCCTTCCACATGTTCCTCATTCCATTCTTGTGCACGTCATTCTTCAGTCACCACCTCTCACGCCCTCATGAATTGGCAATGAATTAAGGAATCTGGAAACCTCGGCTCTACCATCACACCGGAAAAGAATTTTTTAGAAATAAAATCTCATTATTGTTTCAAAATTCAAAATCAGTTCGAAATATCAAGATCCTGTAGATATTCCCTTCTTGAAAGTATTTAAATTGCCACAATAAAATTAGCATTCATGAAAATTAAACAAAAAAGAACTTCTCGTACTTTAAGTATCATTTATAAGTATAAAATATCATTACTTCATTTCATTCGAGTTTTATTGTAGCTCAGCAAATCATCAAACCAAAGTAGTACACACCTGTAGATAATTAACTATTAATTCATTAAACATAATGTACAAAATGCTTAATTATAAAAGGGAAAATAGAAAATTAGTGAAAACTTTTCACTTGCGACTGTGACGTAAATTGCGAAAGCATTGGCAGTTAAATACAATGTATTGCATATAAAAATATGTAAACTAATTGCATTAAAAATACTTGTAGATTCATTTATGTAATTAATATCTTAAATTAAGACTTCGCTTGTTCCAGGTGAATATATCTTTTTTTTTGGAGGCACATTTTGATTTGAATCACAGATACATACTCAGTCTGGTTAACCTTTTTCAGCTCAATTTGATGATTAATTTTATAATTTCTATTTCTAAATTTTCTTAACTAATGGTTGATTTACTTAATTACGGATTACGGTGAGATTCAGCATTCATTCAGATTCTTTCGACGTTTCTAAATTCTCGTGAGTTTTCTCTTGCTCGGCCTGAAGCCGTTGTTGTTCTTCGTACTCTTTCTGATGCTTCGCGATGTCCTTGTCCAACTGCTCGTGAATCTTGGAATGCGCCACAAGATTAAATTTCGTGGTGAAAGTTAACCCACAATGACACTCATATTTCTTTCGGTTATTCTGATTCTGCGTCTTCCGCTTTAACTGCGCCTGAATCTCGTGCTTCTCCAGATTCGTGTGCTCGGTCAACTTGTGACGCAATAAAACTCTCTGACTGATTAACTCCAAGTCGCACACAGTGCACCGGTACATTTTCTCCTGCTGACCCAAATTGTGAACATGCATTTTATGTTGATTTAACTGAGTCTTCTTGAGAAACGGCGCTTCGCAAAGGTCACACTTGAAAATCGACTGTGGCGGTTTTCCCTCCACGTCGTGGTAAGTCTTGAAGTGGACGTCCTTAAGGATTTTCTGGCTGCTGAGAAATCCCTTCTGGCACACCTGACAGCGGTCGGCGAACAACTCCAGTTTCAAATGAGTTTCCAAGAAGTGGACGATGAAATTGTGCTGAGCTACGACATGCACGTTGCACCGCGTGCACTTGTAGCCATTGCTTAAATCGTTTCCAGAATGTTCCGAGCATTCGTGGAGAGCAAGGTCATGCGCTTTTTCGAACTTCTCTGGGCAGAACTCACAAGACCACTGTCCATGGGCCTTGAGATGGAGCTGGAGATTCTCGGATTTGAGAAACACCTCGAAGCAGCCTTCCAACGGACAAAAATTGTTTCCACGGATGGTTGAAGCGTAAGGAAACAAAGGTCTGGCGATGTACTCCAATTCAGCGTGTTCCGAAGCCTCGTCTATTCCACAGGATTCGCTCTCAATACGGTGGCCCTTGAGGGCCTGGTAGCTCGCCAGCATTTTCTTGCAGGCGGGACACTGCACGTAATTTGAGGTCTTGTGAATGAGCGCGCGGTGTTTTTCCACTTCCGCCCGACAACTCAGCTCGATTTGGCATTCCGTACAGGTTTTATCGTTTAAATCCAAGATTGATTCTTCCTCCATCATTGTTGACTCAGGCTCCACTTCCATTTCCAGGATTTCTTGGTCCATCAATTGTAATTGGGAATGTATAGTTCCTGCTGCTGCTGCTAATTCGTCTTGATTATGATTGTCAATAATGTCGGCGGAGATGTCAACTGTAACCGGATTATTCGGACCGAGAAACGCGTCATCCTCCAAGTTTATCAAATCCCCGCCGCATTCGTAATCCATCGATTCGTCCACGAACGCGTCACCAGCCATTTTGAAGTTTTGATGGGGGAGCATGACTAAAAGCAATTAATAAGATAATTAAACAATACTAATTATTAAAATCCATAATTTCCAGCATTTCTTACTTACCCGTATTTCCCGAATCTGTGATGGTGATGGAATGGCGTCGAATTTCTTCTTGAGGAGGTTTCACAGGTTTCTCCGGAGAAATGGAAGTGACGATACTATCTCCATGATTTGGAGGCGCTGAGAATTTTCGACAGTTACCAGAATCATTGTAAGTGGCCAGCCACAGAACGAGCGGAAACGAGATGACGGATGCGTAATAAGCGAAAATCATGTTCTGGAGGTTCCAAGAAGGTAAAGGGCGGGAGGGCACCAAAGAGGAAGTTGCCGCAGGCGTCGCGATCGTGGTCAAAGTCTTTGAAATTGTGGACGAGGACTGGTCGAAAGATTTTGGTTTGGTTACTCTTACTATAGGTGAGATATCTCTGGATTTTTGTAGAACTGAAAATGAACAATTAATTTAATTATATTTTACATAGTCGTAGGTTGTAATAGTTAGTCTTTAATTAAATATAAATATAAATAAACTTACGCTTTCGGATTAGCTCCTTCCTAAAGTTCTCCGCTAGATTCACCGCGATCCGTCTTTTCTTTAAGACAAAAGCCGAAGGTCGTGGAGTGACTGGCACCGTGGCGGAAGTGGGGTTTCCTGACTGTGATTTGGCCCCCTTCGGAGTTTGAGATTCCACGCCCATCTTGTCGTGATAAGCCCGCAACCTGGAAGGAATTCGACCTGCGGTCCTCATGATCTTTGAAAGAGTCTGGAGACATCCGTGCAGTCTTATCTTGAGCACCTCCAAATTGTGGTACATCTCGCAAAAGTTACTAGCCATCAGCGAGCAGTCCTCGCACAACTCAATCGCAACCGTCTTAATTTTCGTCTTCAGCTTTAAATTCGACGGTTGAGCGATATTCCGCTGGAACTTGACTTTCAAGTGGCGCAGCAGCAGTTTGCAGAACAGAATCGACAAATCTTTCTCCTTTCGCTTTGCCTCCAATAGTGAACTCTGACCTCTGAACTTTCTGCTGCCACACTCCCGGAAGCAGAGAAGACACGTCCCCTTTGTGTCCACTTTGTAGTGGGAGGACGTGACAGGTCGGGGACGAGGACGTCCCTTTCTTTTCTCGCGATTCTCAACTTCCGCCTCCATCCCCTCCAAAAGACTGACTTTTCGAAATTCTAATTACAAACTTGACTGTCAACTGTCGTGGTGTCGTAAATCATAAATAATTAACGCTGAAATTAAAAACGAATCTTTTGTTTACTTTTCTCCCGTCCCGTAAAAATGTGTACACAAAGACAAAAGTGTGCACATGCACACAGACTACAGACTCTCTCCTTACTCTCAACATGTGTTCATTTTCATGCTTTGTTACTCGTAGTCGTCGTCGTCGTGGGTGGTCCGCGCTGGCAAAATATCATATCCAAGTCTAGCTAGAGAATTGAGAATTCATGAAGGAACCAGCCAGGTGCCAAGACTGACAAGGGCCAATAAGGGCCTTATCGAGCGTTATTATGCTATGCTATGTTATTTTTAATTTAGTAATAAATAGATGTAACTTACATCATGTTAAGTAATTATAAATAATATATTCTGAAAATGCTTCATTTAATTTAATTTTTATATTTATTTAGTGTAGTAATAATTGTGTAGTACGACATAGGTCTAGATATACATTTATTTGTTGAGAAAATTTGAACACAGTAGTTGCTGCAGTTTGCTTTTGATTTACAATTGGAAATACTTAAAAATTTAACTATAGTATAGAATTCTTTAAAACTTAACTTTTAAATCACAAATTAAAAACAACCATGATAATATAGATCCCGCATATGACATGACATGAATACATGCTAATTGTAAATTCATTATTTAAAACTTAACAAGTATCATTAACAAACTTTTTAAAAAGTATAATTGAAACTAGATTTAATTTTTCTTTTATCACTACCATCATCACCAAATACAAACCATCAATTAGCTAATGAACAGGAGAAAAGTTAATTAAAACTTTATTTCATATAATGCTATATAAAAAAATGTTTCGCTTTCCACCGGTAAAAATAACTACGCCACTAATGACTAAAACTACAATACTTAGAAAGAAATTAACTAACTAAAACTAAACTAACTATTCTTATTTTTAACGACACGAACACAACCCAAGCTATTATAAGCAATAATCAATAATGTTATATTATAACTACATAGATAGTTATGTATATTATGATTAGGAGATAATTTTTCTTAAAATTAAAAATTGATTGTCCCTTCTTGGTCCTTCAACAAGATAATACGATTTGGTCTGCCGTGGCTAACGCCGTGGTGTAGGTGATTTCCGCTTCCGCCTCCTCCACAGACGACGCACAACTTGACGCCGGCGTGCTGGCTGCGAGTGGCGCGCACCAGGTCTGGTGATCCCTCCACTGACACTCCTTGAGAAACGGGGCGTGGCAACCCTTGCACGTGAAAATATCCTCGGGATCCCGCCCATCCACGTCATGATAACCCTTGAAGTGATTCCGGCGGTTGATGGCCTTCGTGCCATAGACGAACTGCTTGTTGCAGATTTCGCACGGCTTGTCCCAAACGGGGATGTGGAGGTGCCCGCTGATAAAGTGGAGGAGAAATTTGTACTGGGAGGTGGACGTGAAATCGCACCTGGGACATTTGATCCTTCCAGCAGGAAGATTTGTGGACTGGCTTGTGGAATGTCGCGTTTTCTCGTGCAGCGCCAGTTTATGAGCCTTTCCGAACTTGAGGTGGCAGTAGTGACACTGGAATGACCCGTGAGCCCTTAAATGCAGCTCGAGCTGGGCGCTCGTGAGAAATTGCTCCGAGCATCCGGGGTGAGTGCAGGGAATCTTAGGACCGGATGCTACACTCTGGCGCCAGTGGATTTCCGGAAATGTGGCGCCATTCGGCGGCGAAGGTGGGCCGTTTCCGTAGTCAGCTTCCGTCTCCACCTCCACGTCCATGAGCTGCGGCTCCTCGTCGTACGTGAGACTTGGCTCTTTTGTCAAGCTCGCTGTGTTCGTAAGGCTGCTGTCGCTTGTGTTGGCGGCGTCTACCTCCATGGAACTCTGGAAATCATTTCCATGCATCTGAAGATCAATATTGTATTCTCCAGCAGAATCGAACTCGAAATCCGCCCGTCTGCAGTTCGAGATGTCCTGGTAGCTTTTCTCATAACCGGACTCAGAATACTCAGCTCCATTATGATTATGATGATTAACTTCTTGTGATGCCCCGTAATGATAATTAGCGCTGTTGTAATTGTACCCGGTTGACACATTGGAACCGGAAACGCCCTGTGTCCAATTTCCATGATGGTATGAGTTTCCGTTGGCCCCGTAAAAGTCACTCTTGTGGTAATTACTGTAGTAATCATTACCAGTTAAAGCGGGTGGCGACTGTGACGAGTAGCCAGTACCAGTTCCATGGGTTGACGGCGACGGCGACGATGACATGGGCGTGTACGGTGTGGTGGTAGGGTGAAGATGCGAATAGTAATCTGTTGAGGTTGACGATTGATGTTGATTTTGATATGACCCATGATTATGATTAGACCAGGATGATAACTGCGTACCATTAACATTAGCTCCGTAATTATTATAGGTGGTGTAGTTATAATTGTAATTGTAGTTACTGGCAGTGTTGCTATTGTAGTGCTCGGAATGTTGTTGATGGTAATGTTGATGAGGCTGGGATGAGGTGGACGTGGAGGTGGATGTGGAGGTGGACGGATAAATCTGGCTGCTGCTGTGATCTGCTGACTGATTGTTATAAGCAGAATTATAATTGTTCGTTAATTGATGGTAATTTTGATGATGATGTTTTGAGGAAGGATTCGGGGGCGTGGTGGGCGTAGACATGTAGGAAGAGTGATGCTGATATTTACTGGGTGTGGCTGTGGATGATGAATGGTTGTGGTTATAATGGTGATGGTGACTAGGCTGAGGTTGACCCATGGAATGTTTAGATTGGGGCTGGGCAACTGCTGCTGAGGTCGAGGTCGAGGCCGAGGTCAAAGTTGATGGGGTCATAGCCATAGGGGTTGCAACAGCAGCAGTTGAATTTGGCGTCCACGTTTTTAAGGCTGTAAATATAAATTATAATTCATTTATTTAAAATATTTGTCTAAATTGGCTGTCAAGTTCGAGTTCGAGTTCAATTACCAACCTGCATCTGAATGTTTCTGAACACTTTCCGTTACAGTTGGCTGTTGATGAGATTGAGATAATGTGGATGTGGACGTGTTGTTAGTGTGAGATCTTAGTGATTTTGAAAAATTTTGAACTTTGGAAACTTTTTCCATTTGGCATGGCTTTTTCGATTGTACTTGATGATGAACTTCGGCTGGTGGTAGTTGTGGTTGCGGCGGTGGCAGTGACAGTGAAAATGGCAGTTTTTCACTTTGAGCAATTATGAACGGCATTTTTGTAGCTTTATTGGCTTCCAATAACAGTTTTAACGGTTCTTTGACTTGAACCTGAATCACGAGTTCGTCTGCTCTCAAAGTAGACGTAGAGCTTCTAGAATTTATTGTCCTTGTCTGCTGCTGAATCGCCTTTGAGGCTGCGGCTGCTGATTGGCGTCGCGTTTGAATCCTGTCGTTACTGTTAACCGTCAACGGTTTCTTCTTAGCTTGGTCATCCGTGGTAGGTATGAAAGACAGAGAAAGCACGATCCATAAGGAGATGATGCACTCCAATAACGACGCCAAAAATGCAGCGCCGGCTTCCGGGGATATATTTGGAGGGATTATTGGAGGTGGATGTGGTAGCTTGGTAATGGAGGTGGAGGCCGAGGTGGTGTTGCTTTTGAGTTTAATTGCCTCCACTTTAACTCCATTTTTATTGTTGATGATCTTCATCCAATCTCCGGATTTACAGATGCGCTTCAGTTTTATCACAGGGAATGCACAGGAAAGTTTTGCTAAGCCTGAATTAAAATTATAAAGACAATTAAGTATTTAGCATGTACTATCAGTACTATAGAGTATGATTATTTAATTGATAATTAAAATTTTCAGTTATTACTCTTTTTGTACAACTTGGCCCTCAAGTTCGAAGCGCTCTTCATGCCGCCCGCGGTCAACCTCGTGAATGTTTTCTGCTGACTCCGAGCTGTCTTGGCGTCTCCAGCCAAGGAAAAGAGCGACTCGTTCCTTTTCTTATCGGCGTCTCGAATCACCTCGGCCAACGTTCGGACGCATCGGTCGAGCAGCATTTGTTGGAACTGGAGTTGGAAATGGACTTCGCAGAATACATGGGCGATTGAGAGACACCTGTCGCAGAGCTCGAAGGCAATTTTTTGCTCCCGTTTGTTTCGATTCCCATCCACCTCCAAATCGGAATCCGGGGATGATTTGCCTTTCATTCCAACAGTTTTTAAGGCGGTGGCCACAACGTTCTCCAGGTTGAAGCCCAGGTAGCGAGATGCTAGTCGACAGAATTTTATCGATGTTTGGAGATCAGCCTGGCGCTTTTCTTGGGAGTCGCAGGGCGAGCATTTTTCCGAGCACAGGAGACAGTCGCCCTTCGTGTTCAAAAAGATGTAGTCTTTTCTCTCGAATCCGGGAACTGTGGCTGTTCCACTGGAGGAAGATACTAGTCCCGGCTTCCGTAACTTTCCCGATGTTTCAACAGGTTTCGACCTCGTCTTCATTTTCACTTTCATCTTGTCTTGGCCTTTCTCAAACCTTAATGTTAATTAACAGCACCTCATTTTCTCTCCACCTCTTCAAAGTTCAAAGTTCAGACTGATGTTGGGCCATGATGTAAGTGTGAGCAATAAAATTTTAAAAGTACTAAAAATTATTTTGTTGATGGGTCATTTAAAAAATGCTTCATTTCTTTCCCTGTTTCCAAACAGAGCTTTTTTTCTCTTTTGAACACGTCGTCACTTTTTTATTCGATTCCAATAATTCCAACTGAACATGGAACATGAAACATGAACATTACGAAATGTGAGGTGAGCTCATGAGTTTATGCTCGTGCTCAGGTAAGTTACTCAGGAAAAAACTTTAACACACGCACATTTATTTACACGGAACAAATTAAATATCTGCAACTTTTTACTTCTCATTGTAACCAATTTCGCATTGTATTGAAATGCATTGTAAAATTTTTATTGCACGCTCGCTCTCAATATCTCAATTCACGTGTCAATCCAATTTGATATAAATATGTACATACATACTAGTATGTATGTGTTTTATATTTAGAAATAATTTTTCGGTTGAATCGTTTCATTAATCATTATAATAAAATTTTATAACTATTTTATGTAATATTGTATTTGACAGACAGTTCATTTCGTTGACACACTCTGTCTGTGTGTGTAAGTGACTTTATGGATAACCTGTGCAAAAAACTATTTGAACATGTTTGATACTATTGCACAGAGAAGTCTGTCTCTGAGTGAGAGTCTGTTTACTTTCCCTATCTAGGGGCAAATACCGAAAATGCGAATGTAATTTGGATTTTTATGGGTTACACTCTTACACACAATATATCTTCAGGCTGAATGTGAACGTGAGCTTTTCCCACATGTAAAGGGGAAGAGTTGCAATTGTAATGCAACTTGAAACTTGCAGGTTGAAAGACAAGACCACTTTTTTAAAATGATCGCACGCACTGAACTCACGAACAGAAAGGAGAATATGATGACTACTTCCTTACTGTTGTGTTGTAGAGAGCTCAATAACGCTCAGAGAGAGGCTCACACATTTCTGGTCTGGTTCTGGTCTGCATGAAATTCCCGTTGCGAATATTTCAGAAAATCATTATTACCTATTACTGTCCATTTCGTAATCGTAATCGTTACTAAAACTAACAGAGTTTGCCAACGAAAAATCTTCATTGCCATTGCCCATCAATCGTATCATTGTATCATGAGAAGAGTCGTAATTATCGTGTCTTAATGGTCATCAACATTAACGATACGCTCGATTACAATAGTATCTAATCTTCATATTCATATACACACATGCATTATTAAATATGTATGTTGGTAGGTAGGTTTTTCATGGACACTTTTTATAGATTGTTTTTGTGAAACTGTAAATAATGTGATATAAAATGGTTTATTGAATTCTAAAGAAGAATTTAAGTCATTGGCTCATTCCTCTGCCTATAGTATCTACTTATGTAAGGAAAATGTTGCAACTTGCAACAGGTTTCTTTTTCTGTGTGAAGAAATGAGGCGAATTGAGGATAATTTCCCTGTTTAAGACAAACTTCTCAATTTTCTTTATGAGCTTGTAAAGTTGTAAGTTTAAGTCAAGTAAAGCCACTAGTTACTAGTGAGCAAGCACGTTGCTCGTTGCTGTTTTGTCTTAGAGTTGGTCTTTGGTCTTGATGAAATAACGATGAGTGAAAAACTTGAAACTTGCTGCTTGTGCTTACGAAACGAACAATAATATTTAATGGCACTTTTTTTACTAAAAATGTTGGTCGCTTTACTGTACGTATTTAGGTGTATGTAGGTAAATTAATTGTAACGCATGACGCATGTAATAGTATCACATTACATTACAACACTGACTGAAACTGAATTGAAGATTTGAATTTGATTTGAACCTTTAACAATCAACAATGTGTCTGTGGCTCCATACCAGACCAGAAATTCTCTGTCTCATCAGTAATGTACTGCATTACAATTAGTAGTTTCTGGATAATTGTGCTGTAATAGTATTGTATGTGGTCAAAGCGGTTGTTCTATTCCAATTGAAATAAACTGGATATTTATGAAATATTCGGTAATAGTAATGAATATTATGATTTGATACATAATGATGGATATGATGATTCTCTTGTCATTGTCATTGAATTGAGGTTTGCAAATGGGTTCTCCGTGTATGTACACGTTACATATTATACAGAGCCATTAGTAAATGCATATCTGGATATTTTTGCGATAAAATTGTAATGAACTTTTTTCCCTGTAGAAGGCAAAGCGAAGCGCCAATAAGCCAACCATAATACTACGAAACGAAACTGCTTCAGATTGGGGTCAGTTAATGCCATTACCACTTACCACCATTGCCGCCCGGCTTTCCTCAATACTTCGTAATCGTATTGCCACTGTCATAAAAATTGATTTTACCTGGAAATGGAACCTCAACCTCGCTGAAACAAAAGCATAAACCTATCATCATCTCTACTTGGTTTTCGCATGGTTCATGGTTCATGTTCATGGATAGGCCTCGCCTGTCTGTATGGTTGGGCTCAACCGAATGCTCTTGTGTGTAAATGATTGATATTCATTTCCTATGAAATAAACATTTTATTGTGTGCGAGTGTGAGAGCGAAGTAGTTCCAGAAAAATAGAATGAGAAGTGTCTTCTTGTCTTTAATAAACTTTTTTTTTGCAAAAAAAAAATTGTTTCAGTTTGGGTTGAAGTTGAAGTGAAGCCATCATCATTATTCATAATTCATTATCATCATCATGAAAAGCCGAACGAAACTGATTGATAATCTATATTTAAATATGGCATGATTGACTTGAAGTTGAAATGGAAAGCTGCGGGTTTTTCTTGTCAGTTTTATTCATGTCACTTCACTCATCACTCGACATCGACTCGATTGAGTCGATCGATTGAATGTAACAGTAGTATGTAGCAAGCAACATTCAACACGTTTTTACCTTTGTTTATTTGCTTTAAGCTTTGAAATTCGCATGGGAAAGAAATTGGCGATTATATTTACTTTAGCATTGTGTATAAACACTGAATGTTGGAACTTGGAAGTTTTCCAAGCTGGAACGTGTTCGTGCGTAAACGCACTTCACGCAGTGAACTCTTGTCTTGACTGATGATGGAGAAAAGCCTCAATTTTGATTATTTGCTCGACATGACAAAACTGACAAAGAAAGTGGAGCATCGACATCGACAGTGAGTAGGTAATGTACATATGTAATAGCAGCGTGCTTGTCTGCTTGTGTTTGCTTACCTATTTATTTATTATTCAGGCTTATCGTAAAAAATTGATGCTCATATTTAGTTCCAAGTCCAGCTCCGAGCTCAAAACTTTAAATGTAATACATACATAGAAGAGCAAAAGGTCTTTTCGGTTTGTTACGATTTTACGATTTATTTTGCGGTACGAAGACGAGGACACAACGAAATTGACAAGGAAAAGGGAAAGAGCGAGGAAAGGACGAGGACACAAATGTAATTAGGTACCATGTGCTAAAATGTGTGACCAACTGAACTTACGGAACTGCATTTGTAAAAACGGCGTTTCACGAAACCACCGATGGATTTTATTGATTTTGTTATGAACCGTGCATATTTAATTGCGATGGCTGGCTGATGGTAAGAATCCGATTGCTAATGGAAAACATGAAATGAAAAGACAAGAGGAAAGCTTCTTTTTCATTTTTATGGGTTTATGCGTGGAATCCAAACTCAATTCTAATTAAGAGATTTTTTAAATATTTTAAGTGTGGAATGGTGGAAGTTTACTTTTGCGTTGTACCAGTTAAAAAAAAAGAAATTAAAGACTGAAGCAAATGAAAATTGAAGAATGGACGGATCATAGTGGCCTTTGTTGACAGTTGGCGACCAACATTTAGCAAAGCATTTATAACTTAACATAAACACCAGGAAAATTATTGCGGTTGACTTGAGCCATTACTTGGTTGGTACAGGGTAAAATATCAGACTAAAAGATACACTCGTTGAAAAAGTAATTTAATCCGAAAATATCAGACAGTTCGCCCATTTGCCTTGAACGCTACATACATAATAAAAAGTACATCTTCACGAAATAGTATCACATCAGACATCAGCTAGTAAAATCTCAATCGCATCTTCCTTGGGGAATGATGCAACTCGATGCAACAGTTGAATATGAATAACTTTAAATAAACTATTATTTTAATAACTGTCGGTTTTCCTTCTTTATTCTTCTCATGGTTGGATTTAGTATGAATTTGCTGACGAAATTTTTCTTTCAGCAAAAAAAAATGCTCTGATTTTTTCATTTCCTAACACAAAACTAAAACCAATAAAACTTCCCTTAGATAATACTCAGAAGTGCATGATTTGATTTTGATTCTAAGAATTTCTTTGCATTTCCTTTACACACTTCCTGGCACGTATTTAAATACCATTAGTAATAATTACAAGATTTTAGTATCAGTATGTACATTTATAATAGAGTTCATCCACAGAAATCCAAGAATCATAATCATACACTTATTTATTAACATTGGCCCTCAAGGCAAGTTACCAGCAAAAGGGCTTTGGAGTTAGATGAAAATGTCTAAAAATCTTTTAACATGAGTCATGATTAATGATGAACATTGATTGATTCCAAATTCGAGCGCATGATAAGATTACCGATTTCGATCTGGCTTGAAAACATCTTAAAAATCTTTCCTATTCTAAAAAGGTTCAGGGCTCACTGGGTTCAGGCACGTTTTAGTCTTATCATGTTCAAATCATTCATAATCACCATTTCCTTGCACTTAGGTAATTCAATTATAAAGTTTTCTGTTACATACACAAACTTGCTAAATGTACCATGTAACACAGACCAATTACCAATTATTAAAGTTTACACTAATTCAGGAATTAATTTTTTAAATCGTTGATTGATTTATGATAAGAAAAGGTGTAAAATCGAGTGTAATGTAAATACTCAGGCATGCCTGCATCTTAATTGTAATTACTAACAGAGCTTTAAATAATTAAGCTTTAAGTAGGATGATAAACTGCCCATGTGCCAATGTAGCGAAACATTGATTTATATTTAAAGTTACAGATTTTTTCTTAACTAATCTTAATTCATATTTTCTGTTTCAAGTTTACATTTGTGTGTGTGTGGTAGAATGGAGATAATTTATGGATTTTAATACCTAACAAGCAAAAGTTAATTGTAATACATTATCTAGAGTTGATTGAATTGAACGCTGTACAAAACCTCGTTTAGTTCGTTATTAACGAATCGTTAAACTAAAACTGTTGTTGAGTGGAATGAAACTAAAATTAAAAATTATGATGCAATTTTATGCAATGCATTTATGTAAATATGATTTAACATTTAACTGCTTGTGTATTTAACAGGAAGGAAGTTTAAGTCTGACTGATCGATCGATACAATTTAAAAGGATTCATTTGATTTTCCTTTTTGTATTTGGTGAATGATTTTTTTAATAAATGTGCTAAGAATTTTGTAAAAATACTAATTTTGTAATAAATTACAATTTATTTACAAGGCGCTTGAATAATTAATGAGCTATAGCTGTTTAAAGTTAAATAATATAGAATAAAAATGCATAAATCTTTGCAATTGTCTTTATAGTTAAGTTTAGCTTATAATTGTCTTTAATTAAGGTGTGGCTCGATACATTTACTCGATACAGTTTTTTCGTGTGGATTGACAGTTTCCTCTTGTAATGTACAGTTAAAGATAATTTTACTATAAATACCAACGTCAGCTTTGACTTTGGCATCAGTTCTCGATCTCGAGTTCTTCAGCTCTTTCAAGCTTTTCCAATCTTTGCAAAGCAAAGCAATTAAATATTTAAAAGTGTTTAAACTTAACTAAACTTCGAGTTTCTCAATTAACCCCTTAATCATAATTATTTTAAGCAATTAAAATTCCTGAAATCAACATGAAAGTTTTCGTCGCTCTCGCTCTTCTCGCCGTTGTTGGAACCGCCTACGCGGTCATCGACTACCACGATTATTACTCTTATCCTAAATACCATTATAATTACGGAGGTTAGTGAGTCAAATAATTAACTTGCAGTGACAGAGTTTACTTTTAGCTAATTTTACTATTAAAATTGTTTGTAATTAACAGTGGAGGATAAACACACCGGCGACAAAAAATCCGCTGGGGAAACCCGAGACGGCGAATACACCAAGGGCTACTACCAATTACTTCGTAATAAAACTTGATTGCATAGAGTTTAATTAGCTCAGTGTCAATCTTAATTACCCTCCTAATTATAATTATTATTTTTTTCTTTGAAGAACCCGATGGCGTCATCCGTCTCGTAAAATACGTCGTCCATCCCAAGGATGGTTTCCAAGCTGAGGTTATCAACAAGGGCAAAGCCTCCCACCCCGCCTTTTATGGATACCACCAACACCACGGTCACCACCGACATGGCGGTTACAGCCACAGCGGCGGTTACGGCAGCAGTGAGGGAGGATTCGGCCGTGGAAGTGGCGGTCTTTAAAACCGGACTTCTAAAAGTGATTATTGGCATGATATGATTATGGTATACAATTCTTGGTGGCAGTTCCTAATTTTCACCTTTTCCCCAAGATTCCCATTTTTTCCTGAAAACTCTTCCCAATTAACCCTGAATCTATCCTGATCCTTTGAATCCCACCTAACCGTTTCTAACTACCATGATTGTATACCACGAAGATTCACTCTAGTCCGGTATTCTTCCTGGTTCAAGCAGGGACCTTAAGTTGCCATTACTTTACATTACATTAGAATAATTGCTATTACTATTACTATTAATTACTTAATTACTCCTATCATCTTGCATATTTTGCAACAGCACCGCTTTTTTTATCGCTTAATTGTTTTTGATTTATTTTTTTTACTGCTGGTCATTTAATTTTTCAGTGCTGTGCGTTCTGCATGCGTGGTACAAAATAATCTTTTTGATTCTTGTTAACTTTTGCATTAATTAAATAATGACTGACTGATAAAAATAAAAGTTATTATACACTAGTTTCATTTTTTACATAGTCTTTAATTTTAATTGTGCATGTTCAGAATGCCCCAATGGATTTAATTTTCTTAGCATGCATCGTCACATCTTCAATTAAATGAAATCAACAAGTAAACCACTTGATATTGATAATCTCTCTACTGAGTAAAGAACTTGAAAATCTTGAACATCTTATCTCTGACCTTTGACCTTGACTGAGATCTGAGATGTCTCAAAAACGAGCTTTCTTGAAGCTTGTGAGAAAACAAAATTTTATTGCTACATTACAGATGAGTGATTGTATCTGTCTGTGTAATGTTGATGGTGGATGAAAAACTCAGCCATATTTAATTGCTCCTGAAATTAAGTTATCGTTTGAAAGTAAAAGTTTGTAAATTGGAAAGATTGGAAGTTGTTGGAAATGGAAATGAGTGGTGGGAAGGTATCTCCATGTGCTAGCAAAAGGCGAAAATCCTCACCTTGGACATACGACGTTAAGGCTGGGGGACCTCTGGATGTGGATAAGGAATTTTATGGAAATTTAACGGTCAATCCTGGAACTCATGGGCTGGTTGAAAAATTTGAAATTCCGATTCGCACAGGTATTAAAATAAAAATTAATGATAAGGTTGATTAAGTTTAGTCAATATTTGAATATTTCGTGCTTATCGACACAGGCAAAGCTTGGAAAGTCAAAGCGGGTCAGGTTTGTCGCCTGTTGACTGTACAGGGTCCCCAGGTGGGTGACCTGAACATTTGGAACCTGCACAATCCTCGAGAGCGAATGTGGGCAGCGAGAACCCGCCAGCTGCAACATGCTCATGTAACAAAGTTCGACCGGATCTGGAGCACGCTTCCGTACCTCCGACCGATGGTAACGATCACTGGAGACAGTTTCGCTGATTATGGCGTCGACGAGCACGGCGGTCGCTGTCATGATCTCTTGGGAACGCGGTGTGACCCTTATGTGAACAAAATGCTGACCGGTGAGGATTTCGACTTTTGCTGTCACTCGAACCTCGTGAGGGCCGTGATGCCCAATGGTCTCACCGAGTTTGATGTACACGACGTTCTGAACGTGTTCCAAATCACGGGACTGGACGAAAACGACCGCTACTTTATGAAGGCGTCGCCCGCAAAACCTGGAGACTTTTTCGAGTTCTTCGCAGAAATCGATTTGCTCTGTGCTCTCTCAGTTTGTCCAGGAGGCGACCTGAGCGTACCGCTGTGGGGACCTTTGGCAAGGGACCCCATTGACACTTGTCATCCCATTGGCGTCGAGGTGTACGAAGTGACACCGGAGTTGCTGAAGGGCTGGAAACAACCGGATGTAGCTTCCTATAAAAACCTGCATGGTATCAACTTGCCCCAGTGGAACAAAAGATAATTAAAAATTATAATTATAAACTAATAAAAGTTAATTAAAAATTGCATGTATATTTAAAGTGGAGAAGAAAATAAAAATATTTAATTATGTAATAGTTTTAACATTTTCTTGTTAAATTCTGTTATTTTTAATGAAAATCTCATTTTGGCTTTGAAAAAGCTTGAACGTCGCATTTCCCATTTGGACACACTCGCCACAAAAAAAATCTGTTTGTGTCCACTTTGAGTGATTTTGTGTTTGGCTTGACTTTGATAAGCACACGCACAGTTGCACCATGCGATTCTTCCTCGTCGTTTCGTTTCTTGTCCTGCATTTCGCCTTCACTTTTTTCAAACTTTTCGTGGAATTTCCAGCGGAGTAGTTTTTTCAACTTAATTGTTGATATTTTCAGTTGCAATTAAATTAAAGTTTTTGGTTTTATCTCGCTAATTTAATTATTAGAAGAAAATGGCTGTTGGTAAGAACAAAGGTCTGAGCAAGGGAGGGAAGAAGGGAAATAAAAAGAAAATGTAAGTTTTTTAATTTTAATTACCTACCTAATGTGACATTTTTTAATTTTTATCGATAAATCATAAATATTTAACTAATTATATTATGAATTGTTTTTTTTGCAGTGTGGATCCCTTCACGAAGAAGGATTGGTACACGGTGAAGGCGCCCGTCTTGTTCGAAGCTCGGGACATTGGCAAGACCCTTGTCAACCGAACTGTGGGCACTAGTGAGTTAATTATTATAATTAATTAATTACAATTTAATATCATGTTGGTCATTGTCCTTAATTTGAATCAATTGAATTATGTAATTAGGAATTGCATCCGAAGCTCTGAAAGGTCGTGTGTTCGAAGTGTCGATTTCCGATCTTCAGCACGACTCTGACGCTGAGAGGGCGTTCCGCAAGTTCCGGCTGATCGCTGAGTACGTCCAGGGGAAGAGCGTGCTCACCAACTTCCACGGCATGACCCTGACCACTGAGAAGTTGCGGTCCATGACGAAGAAGTGGCAGACGCTGATTGAGACGAGTGTCGACGTGAAAACGACGGACGGTTATTTGCTCCGTGTGTTCTGCATTGGATACACCTCCAAGGACCAGAACTCCAAGAAGAAGAGCAGCTACGCTCAGCACACTCAAGTTAGCTTAATTGCAATCAATTAACTTCTACAAAAACTAACTAATCTTTTACTTTTACTAGTAGTAGGTAATGTCAAATTGTTAATTAATTAATGCAGGTTAAGGCAATCCGTCGAATAATGGAGAAGAGGATGACGAAGGAGGTTTCCACAAACGACATGAAAGAGTTCGTCAGGACCATGATTCCGGTGCCGGACTCCTTGTGTAAGGACATCGAACGAGACTGTCGCCGGATCTACCCGCTGCATGATGTGCAAATTCGCAAGGTTGGATTTTAATTAAATTAAATTAACTAATCTAGCTTTATCGTTAAACTTCAATTTCAATTTTCTTCTTTCTTGTAATTATGTACACAGGTCAAGGTTCTGAAGAAGCCGCGATTTGACCTCGGAAAACTCATGGAGTTGCACGTTGATGAGACGTCATCCAATCCCAATCCGGATGGTGAGGACACGGGCGAACGAGTCGACAAGCCGGATAACTACGAACCACCAATTTTAGCATCAGTTTAAATTAACATTTACTGAAACTTTGTAAACATTTAAATGTAATGTTGAATTCATCAATTTTCATTCAAGTTTCAATAAAAATGAGTTGAGTGGTTTGAAAAGGTTAATTTCGAAGTCTTGTATCCATTTCATTTTAATTGCATCAACAATCAATCATTTACATTCTTGGAACTTGGAGGTTTTGGAACATTATCAAGACGAAGTCATAGTCTTTGTCTAAAGTGACCAAGTGTCGATAATTAACATGTTCCAAGTTCTTCCAGAATGCCCCTGGTTGTAGCAGGAAGGAAATGTGCATTTCAAGTGTGAAGCGAGCTGTATTTTTTAATACTCTTTTTCTTTCCACTTTGCGAATTTCGCTTTTTACATCCATCTAACTACTAAATATTAAATTAAGTAATTAAATTAAATGCAAACAAAGGAAAGGAGGTTAAAAAGTTTCGTAGATAGATTTAGTTAGTTCGTCGTCTTTAATTTTTGCAAATTGAAGAAGTTAAAGGAAAGGTTCTCAATTAAAAATTCAAATCAACTTGCAACGAGTTTTATCGAATCGAAATCGAAGTGTAGCAGCTTAGTTAATTAAAGTTAAGTTTTCTTCAAACTCTCATTCAGGTATGTTTTTAAAAGTATTTAAAACAAAGCAAAGTGACATTCATTAATATTTTTATTGTTGCTTTATTATTTAAGTAGTGTTTGTGTGTTGTAATGTAATAGTATGTAATGATTGAATTGAGTATTTTGAGTTAGTTTTTTAATTTAATTGTATTTAAAATTAAAGGTAAAAAGAGCAATAATGAAGATGGAGCAGGAAACGACAATGAACCTGAAAGACATGAAGGACAAACTGGAGGAGGCGACGGGCAGTGCGGCGGGTGACCAGTCGACGCCATCGATAACGAAGAAGTTGGGGATTCCCTCGGTCGAGTTCGTGGAGGACGTTGACGCGTTCATGAACCGACCGGAGAATGGAACCGAGGCGCAAATTGTTCTCAAGAGGATGGAGGAGACCTACTCCAGAATGAAGATTATCGAGGCGAATAATGTGGGAACCAAAAGAAGGTCAATTAAAATTAAACATTTTAATTATTTTGTTTTCTTTCTGTTCTGTGGTAAAGTAAAATGTTAAATGCGAATTTATAATGATTTTGATTTTATAGACTGAAAAATCAAATCCAAGAACTCGACAAAAGCCTGGAGATGCTGGAAGTTCTGAAGCAGCGGAAAACCGACAATAAGGAAATTAAGAACCACTTCCGGCTCGCGGATCACGTCTACATCAAAGCGAGGATTCCACCTGTGGAGAAAATTGGCCTTTGGTTGGGTGTAAGTTAATGAACTAGTGTAACTCAACAATTAATTCATTGTGATTACATATTAAACCTTCGTAGCAGATTTTTAGCCTCATTTTTAATTTTAATTCCAATTTTTATTTTTAGGCTAATGTGATGCTCGAGTATGACCTCCAAGAAGGCGAGGAGCTGCTGATATCGAAAAAGGCAAAGGCTGAATCAAACCTGAAGGCAACTCAAGAAATCATTGATAATGTTCGAGAGCAAATCACAGTTACCGAAGTGAACATGGCCCGCATTTATAATTGGGATGTGAAGAGGAGGCAGGCGGAGAAAGAAAAGGGGATTAAAGGAGGAAGCTAAAAAACTCGTTGTTAACTATAATAATTAATTATTACTTTTACGTGATAAAAATTTCTGATTTGTTTTCAGCATGGTACATGATTATGACATGATCATCATCATTTTAATAATAATTACGGTTTTTGCTACTTAAAAAAATTAAAATCCTATTAGTATAAAGTCTAATTAATCCTAACTAAAAGCTAATTAATTAATTAATTGTTTTTTTGCTTCTGTAATCTATAATGTAGATATTAATATGAAGTGAAATGATTTTTTGTTTATTTAAATATTACAAATGCAAAATAATTCATGAAACCGATGTAAAAAAAAATACAAAAACACAAAATTATCTTTTGAAGATTTTTATTCAGGGGTTAATTTTTATTTTAATCCTCCTCCTCACTCAACCCGCTGCAATAATAACATGAACATGCATTATATTTAATTGTGTACTAATTTACACTTCTATATGTCAGTAATGATTTTGCAACAATAATCTTTAATTAAGATTTTAAACAGTCTGCCTCAACAATTAAGTAAATAAGTATTTAATAAGAACGATTAAGTAGTGACAAAAAGAACAATGTTGAGTAAAATTAAAAGTCTAATGAGATAATAAAATTGAATATTTAAACTAATCAAATCAATTCAATCGTTATTAGAAATCATTTTTGCTTTAGTTAGTTGAGATTGAGAATTAATGTTCTTCTATCATCATCGTTATATCAAAAAAAGAGAGAAAAGACAACGATGAAACTTTAAATTTTAATTGTAATTAAAGTTTACAATGCTCGGCAGAGCGAAGTTGAAGGTTGAAGCAACTTCGCTCTGTCGTGCACTGTAAATATAGTTAATGGTTAAATTATAATCGTTATATACAAAAATCCAACGAAAGGTCAGTGGTATTTACGAATTATACTAAATTCCAATTAAATATCAATTATCTGTGTACACAGTCTGGAATTAATATGTTGTTAAATATTCATTAGATGACAAAATGAATGACAATTAAGATAATTAGAGACAAGATAAAAAGTCAATCATAACCATCGACTAGTTCCAAAATTCGTACCACTGACACATTCTGGAACAACATTTTTTTAAACTAGAATTCTATGCGATATAAAATATTAATGAGATATTTAAATAAAACAATAAAAATGTTTTATCCACTCGATATAATGAAATCGTCATACGAATCTTTAAACATATTTAATTTTTTATACACCTATTTACAACGTTTAAACGGGGTTTAAACGTCTTCTCTAGCTACGCTGCAGCAGCGTTCACTGGTGGTGGAATTTGAGGCTCCTCCTCTGCGGGAGGTGGGGGGTTCTCTGGTTCCAGGTTTATCTGGTGTACCTCCTGGTATAATGACACGTCTACAAAACTCCTATTTGCAAATTCTGCAAGATTAAAATATGAAAATGGTTATTTTTTATCTCTACACAAATGTATTCATTTGCAGGCATAATCATAATTTAAAAGCATTTTAATTCATCTTCGCTATAATTTACCATCAAATAACTGCCTTCGCCCTTCAACCTCATCCCGCTCGTCCTCTCTGGACATCTCATCATTTCCAAGAGGAAAGAAGACTGGGAGTTCTCCAACGCCTGGAACCCTTCGCAGATTGTGTTCATCCGCGTTACCCCCAAAATATTCGTAGGCATTAAAAAGCATCGCCTCCACATCTACATCCACCACCTCCACCTCCTCATCTACCTCCATCTCCTCATCCCCCTCCACCCACTCAATCTCCGCACCCTCCAAATCGTAGTTGCGGATATCACCCGCAATTCCCTGGCCCTGACCTCCACCTTGACCTCCAACATCCCCATCCTCACCCTCCAAATGCCAGTAGTATTCACCGTCGTCTGGATAAGCCGCCATCGTAGTTTTCACAGATAAACTGTAATTCAAATTTTCTTTTTCTTGAGAGACTGTCGCTTCTTTTGAAGTCTTTTCCCTAAGATCACTTTTTTCACGCACTTTGAAATCTCTTTCGAGACACTTTTTAATCGCTTGGAAAATAACGCCCTGAACAAGAACTTGAGTTATTAAAATCGCTTGGAAAATCGCATGGAACTGAACCCTCCG